>CAUYLG010067235.1:0-93459 GCA_963573385.1 Cacajao melanocephalus
TTTTAGGTTTTGGGGTACATGTGAAGAACATGCAAGATTGTTGCATAGGTACACACATGGCAGTGTGATTTGCTGCCTTCCTCCCCATCACCTATATCTGGCATTTCTCCCCATGCTCTCTCTCCCCAACTCCCCACCCCCTGCTGTCCCTCCCATTTCCCCCCAACAAACCCCAGTGTGTGATGCTCCCCTCCCTGTGTCCATGTGTTCTCATTGTTTTAACAAGTCACCCAAGTGTATCCTAAACACAGTCAAGTCTGGGAACTGCTGTATGCTATACTACAAGACCTTTGAGAGTTTGGAGTTTTTTCACCTTTTGTTTCTTATTCTCCAACTCATTTTATACAACATTGCCAGATTATTGTTTTTAACTTGCGGTTTTAACCATTTCTCTAACATGCTCAAAAGCCTTCTACGGTGATTCATGGCCTGCAAAATAATATTCAGACTTCTTTGTGTGATGTTTAAGGTTTTTGTTAATGCCTTCAGACTTGGCTCTTCTTGTAGTTGCATATCCACCCAAACAAAATTGCTCAAGGACCCAGTACATACTCCAAACACTTCCACCTCCATGCTTCTGCTATCTTGTTTTCTGCTTCTAAAAAGTTACTTTTCCACTTGTCCATAAATCCAAATCCTATCTTTTCTTCAAGGTTGAACTGATTAATGCCTTTGAATTCTTTCTTGCTAGATATCACTTCTATGAACTTCATGATGTTGCACCTCTGTCTCTGGCTTTTACACATTTTACCTTTTATTATATTACATTGTTGTCTGTTCTTTTGTCTGCCTAGTACTCTGTATTATCTGGGAACAACAACTTCTATCTCTGTACTGGCATCAACAAGATAAGGTTTCCATGGAGCTTCCATAATTTTTATATAATCCTGCCCCTAGCCCAGAATTGTTTGGTCTAGAGGTGGATACCTGGTCCAAACTATGACAACCAGAATATGCCAGCCCTTGACAATGATTGATTCTTCCAGGATGGACACTCAACCCAAGCTAGGCCAATCACAGTCCTTCCTGAACTAGATCCTGCCTCCACTGTCATAGCTAATTGGTACAGGACTGGAACTAGACCCAAGCTGACCCTCTGGATTGAGAACTAGAGGTCAGACCATTCCCTGTCCCATGTCTCAAACAGAAATTTGCAACATTGGAAGTTTGCTCCTGCTCATGGCCATGGGATTAGGCTTCCCCATAGCCTCAGAAGGCCTTGGAGTGGAAGTGACAGGTATCTGGTAGGCAAATGCTACCTCTTTAGTCTCATGATTGAAACCACCTTCAAAGCACTATTCAGTGTTGTCTTTAGAGACAAGTGCAGTGACTTGTGACATTTGTGGGGAGCCACCACCACAAAAATAATTTCTCTGTCTGCTAGGTGATTTCTTCCATTTTATTATTATTTTCTTTTTATGGTGATGTTGAGGAGAGACATTCCTGCTACATTTATTAAAAGTTAAAAGAAAGTCCCAGCATCTTGGGAGGCCGAGGCAGGTGGATCACTTGAGGGAGACCAGGATTTTGAGACCAGCCTGGCCAGCATAGTGAAACCCTGTCTGTTCTAAAAATACAACAAAATTAGCCTGGCATGGTGGTGCACACCTATAGTCCAAGCTGCTTGGGAGTCTGAGACATAAGAATCCTTTGAACCAGAGGCAGAGGCTGCAGTGAGCCAAGATTGTGACCCTGCACTCAAGCCTGGGTGACAGAGCAAGACTGTCAAAAAAAAAAAAAAAAAAAAAGTTAAAAGAAAGCAGCATTTGCAAGAGACGATGTTCATGTTTCTGTCTTTCTTTTTCTGTGAAAGGTTACTAGATTTCTTCCTTTCTTCTACTTCTCTCCCTGGGGGAAAGTAGAAGAAAATAATTTTGAGAGCAGGAGAGATCTTCCCTCTTAAGGAGGGGATACTACTTAGGGGGTTAAAAAAAATCAGGGCTGACAACACAGAATGTATAATGAGTTTTGAAGACAATGTATTTTACTCCAAGCCTAGTTTACTTTCAAACAAGTGGAAAGAATATATAGGGTATTTTTTTGTGCATCTATGAATGATTTTGTTTTGCATGATTTGTGATGTTTTTGGCTGGCTTGCTTTTAAACAGGAATGGAGTAATAGAAAAGCACATTAAAGCAGATACACTAGCCAAAGGATCACAGTAGTCTCATGAGCATTTTGGAAACTTTCAGGAATTAAAAACAGAGAATTTTGTAAATAGCTTTATTAAGAGAGCAGTTTTCCTGAACCTATAGAATGGGGATATGTCAATTTTGGGTAGTCTCTATGTACACAGGCATATCCTACTTAAATCCTTTCTATAAAGGGGCATCCTCTTCATAATCCTTCTTATGATCAAATACCAAATTTACTTTGATGTGACAAAAAAAAGGGTACTGTGAATAGTGAACTTCAAAAGAATCAGCAGTGAGATGGTTAGGGGTAATAATAAGATGGAGAAGTAAATAATAAAATTTCACATTAAAATAATATTATTATACCCAAAATATAATAGCAGGAAGATTTTCCTGCAAGAAAATAGTAGTTTAAATAATGTTCTTCCATCTAAAAAGAAATATACTTCTACTTATTGGAAGGTGGTTGGTTTTTTTAAATTAAAATACAGAGAAATATTATGTGACTATAATGAGAACTTACTCTTTAAAATGTACTTAAAGTTCTTTATACAATGTACTATTATGACTCAACAGTATAATACTGTGTCAGTCTGCTTGTGCTTCTCTAACAGAATGCCACAGATTGAGTAATTTATAATTAAAAAAAAATGTATTGACTCACAGTTTGGAGACTGGGTAGTCCAATGTTAAGGAACCAGCAGGTTTGGTGATTCTGATATCAAGATGGCACCTTGAATACTGCATCCTCTGGAGGGGAAGAATACTTTTTCCACACATAGCAGGAGGCAGAAGGGCAAAGAGAAAAGGGGGACTGAAGTCGCCCTTTTAGAAGGCATTAATCCCAGCCATGACGGTGGAGCCCTCATGGACTAATCACCTCTTAAACATTCCACCTGATAATACTGTTAACAACGGCAATTAAATTTCAACATGAATTTTGGAGGGGACAAACATTCAAACAGTCACAAATACTACTTGAAAAAAATGTAACAGTTTAACCAGTAATGCCCAGCTGGGCAAAAAAAGCTATTTAAGTACCATGCACTTTGATGAATGACCTTTAAAATAGCCTGACTCATTTTGTACTATTACTTTTCAATCAGAGCAGAATAACACATTAAATCTAAAAACAATCGCCCAGTGAAACCATGCCAGTAGATTTTAAAAATCCATTCATTTAATGGTTATTATCATTCCCTATTTAGCACATATATTTTCTTTGTTTGAAAAACTATGCTTTGTGTTTGTGTTTTTATATTTTTAATGATAGAAGAAGAATGCAATACAGTTTGTTTTAAAACACTCTGTACCAAATGTTTTGTGAAGATTAGAATTTCTCCTTGACTAGTGTCTACATAACTCTATAATGACTTGTAGAAATGGCATAATTTATAATCTCATTAGGTTTTTGTGAAGTGAAACTTAATTTATATGAACAACCCAAATATAATCATGGCTAATTTGAGAGGAATGTTTCATTTCCCTGCAGCTTCCCAACAAATAGTAGGCAACAGAGTTTAAAGCCTCAGTGGGGAACAGGCAGATGCATTTCACAACAAGGGAGATTTAAGCAGCTTTGAAAATGGTTTGGTGGAAGCTCTTCAACTGTAAATAAAATCACTGGAGGTCTAAGTAAAACTTCAGCCTAATGCGGTTGTTAGTCTAAGTAGGTTCTGGTTAAGGATGATTTTCTTTACGAAAATCAGGCTTAGTAATCAAAAAAGCTCAGTATTCCACAACTTGATGAAGGCTTGTAGTTTCCCCTTTCTTTCCACTGATCACATCCTAATTTCAATTCACAATATCAATATACATATTTTAATACAGTAACTTTATTTAAAGGGGAGATAAACGTAACTCGAAAGAGATGTGAACATTCTATATCATTTCTTTAGCAAAATTGATACATTTCTTTTTGAAAACATTTTTTAATTAAAAAATATTATTTGCAACTTCCCATAATGCATTGATGTATTGAAAATACTTTAATTTTGAAAAATACATATTTGTGTATGTTTTAAATAATAATAGAAAAGAAATTTTTAAAACATGCTTTTCTTTCAGCTGGTTTACCAAAATATTCACCCTGCTATGTTTCCTTCTTTTAGCCTCTACATTCTGAGAATTGTCTATGCCTTTTGAAACATGTGAGAACTTTACCATAAAGAGTAGAGAAGCCTGGTGAAATGAGGTGGGGAGGGGGTTAGTTGACATGGATGCTAATTGCAACAGAATAGAACTTCAATACTTTGGATGGAATAATATTTGCCTATAAGTTTAAGCGGTCGTGAGCAAGACTTGATTGCCACTCCCAAGGTCAGGGACACAAATCTAATCCTTACCAGGCAGCACAACTCTCATCACATAGCCAAGACTGCTGCTTATGCTTAATTTTAAGGTCTGACCCATCAGAGATGAGCATGAAGTTAGTTTAGGATTCCAGCTGGTGAATTTCTCTAACAGATGTGGTGAGTTAATATGAAGGACCAGAATCTAACAGACATCCAATCAATTCTTGGTTCCTAAGGACTCCTATAAGTCAACCTACTTCATATTTTTATTACTACCCCCTTTGCCTAATGCCTAATCATCTCCCATTTGAACCAATAGTCCCATCAAATGATTGCATTTTCTACCTATATCCTATTTGCAATCTAATCTTTCATTCATAATTTTCTTAACCAATCTTTCCAGGACACCTCTCATAACTTATTACTCTCCTGTTCCAAAATGTAAATGGCTTTTTAATCCACTCTGGATAATGTTCAAATTTCTGACTTTCCTATTCATGGCAAAACATAATCAGTCCTTAACTAATCTTTCTAAAGTGATCTATTACTAATTCACTAGGATCAGGGGTTGGCAACCTTTTTCTCTAAAGAGCAGATAATAAAAGTTTTAGGATTTGTGGGATAAGTCTCTGCTGCAAGTACTGAACTCAGCCGTTACAGCGAGAAAGCAGCCATAGTCAATATGAAACCCAGAGTGTGGCTGTGTTTCAATATAACTTCTTTTATACAGAAATAGGAATGGGCCAGATTTGGTTCAAGGGCCCTATTTCACTGAACCCTGTTCTAGATGAACCTTTACTGTGCAGAAATTGGCCATTAACTGTGTCATGAAACAGCTGTTAAACTCTGTTCCCAGTTCTGGGCTACAGGGATATAAGGATGAGTTAGCTCCCATAGCTGCCCTGGCAAAGTTCACAGTCTTTACCCACAGAATAACTGTGCAATTATACTGCAAATGCTGTGTGTGGTAACTAGCTTAGTCAGAAGCCAGACTTCATGTTAGAGTAGGTCTGGAAGTAGTCATTGTTCAAATTCAGGTGGGCAGGCACAAGATAATGAAAGGGAGAGGAAATGGCAGCCTGTGCCAAGATACAAAAATGCAAAACCAATTGGCAAATTTGAGAATGATCAAGTCATAGGCAGGTAAGATGGATCTGGAAAACTTGGTGGGAGACAGAATCAAAGGTTTGAATGCCCTTCGAATGAGTTTACACTAGCTCTTTGAGCCAGACTGCCTTTAGGCCTGGACAAGAAGCACTGCTTTTTTGGTGCCTGCGTTTTTGAGAAACCTGCACATCACAAGTTTTAAAAAAATTAAATTTGTTGAAGAACACATGGGCTCCTATGTCATTCAAGATCTGGCATTCAGCACTATCAAAGTATGACATTCTAACCTTGATTATTCACCAGGTATTTATTCATAACAAACGAACACTATTAAGGACCCAGACACATGTTTTCCATATCTTTTATGTTCTAAAAAAAAAAGATGGACTGACTCCAAATGCCATGAAACTTCACCAGTTGATCACAGGCAGGATTTCAGCCATCTAAGCACTTAGCTAAGAGAAGAAGAAAATTAAATGACGTGACAAGCCTTCTCAGCGTGGAGTCCACACATTCTTGTATACTCAGTATCATTTGCCAGTAGCGCTGAGTGACCCTGTTCTTTCTGCTCATCATGTTTCAACTTGTAATTCTAGAATTCTAGAGGTACTCAGGAAAACACAGTAATCACCACAGTTGTTCGTGGCAACAAAGGAAATATTTTGTGACTACTAAACAATTCATATCGCTCTTAAATTGTATGTATGTAGTTGAGGGTATGACAGGCGTGGAGCATGATATCCTTTACATTGACAACCACGTGGAAATTGAACGCTCAAACCTGTAAATAGATTTCCTTTTATAAAAATATGTAATAAGATGTAACTAATTCTTCAAATACTTAAAAATTCCGTTCTATTTAAATAATTTTGATGTCATTTAATGTTAATTAGTAGTTATTTATATGCTGGCTTTTTGTTTTAAAAGATTATTTTGACATTTTACAAAATTCTCCCGGAAAGACCTGAAAAAGTTTACTTTTAAATTTTTTACATTTATTTTCATCTCTATTTTCATTAACATATATTTAAATTATCTGTACTAAATACAATAAATATTCTTTTAATCCTTTATATCATTGTTGTCAATAGAATGCAATCATGTGAAAACCTTGATTGTAACAACATAGTGGTTTTGCTGAAATGGAGGCCAGAAAAAAATATATAAATAAACATATGAATTTAAAATGTATTAAAAAACTGAAAAATAACAGCTTGGAATTTTCATTTATAATATATATATATAATTTAGGGCTTATGTATGTTTTAATTTTATTACTCTTCCAAACATCACAGAACTTTTAACAGAATACTCAGACATGTAATAATAATTAAATTCAGTCATCTACGTTTGCTGGTTTTAGCCATATGGAGGTATATTTATCAAGTTAGGCAAAGTAACATATTTCATTTAACAGTTCGCTAATTTAATTTATAGCTAAATGTTAAATATTTAGACATGTATTTAGACCTCCATGCCATAGGCCCCACATATATTAGGGGACAATCTCATATTTATAAGTAATGTGGAGTCACTGATGTCAACTTTTAAAATTTTAACTTATGCAGTAATTAGAAATATTCTATTATAGTGGGAGCAGTGGCTCATGCTTATAATCCTAGCACTTTGGGAGTCCAAGGTGGATGGATTACTTGAGGCCAAGAGTTCAAGACGAGCCTGGCCAACATGGCAAAACTCCATCTCTACTAAAAACGCAAAAATTAGGCTGGTGTGGTAGTGTGCACCTGCAATCCCAGCTACTCAGGAGGCTGAAGCAGGAGAATTGCTTGAACCCAGAAGGCGGAGGTTGCAGTGAGCTGAGATTGTGCCACTGTACTCCAGCCTGAATGAAAGAGCGAGACTCTGTATCAAAAAAAAAAAAAAAAAAAGGAAATATTCTTTTATACTTTAGACATAAAAGGTATAAAGCATAATATAATGAACACCTGCATGCTCACCACTCTGCTTAAGATATAAGTACTGTAATTTGGTGTCCTTGTACACTCCTCCCTGGTAACATTCATTCCCATCCTTTCCAGAGGTAACCAATCCTGAATTTTTTACTGCTATTGTAAATGGCAAATTCTTTAAAAGTATGTTTTTTATTTCTTGATGATATCTAGCCATGTTTCATCATGTATATAATATCTATTATACTACTAAACCTGCATAATTGTTTTAATAGTCTGCAGATTCCTCTTGAATTTTCTAAGGAGACAATACAATACTTACAAAAAATAACAGTTTGAAATCTTCATTTGCCATCCCTACATCTTTTATTTCTCTTTCCTGGACTGGTAATGACCTTTAGCATAATGTCAAATATAAGTGGTAAGAGTGGGCTTTCTTGCCTTGTTTCTTTATTGTATATAGTACGTACTGCAGGTCGATAATGTTGTTAGGAAGCAAAATAATGCAATCAGAATTCTTTTCAGAAAAATCCTTAGTGACAGGAATAGCAGTTGGAGCAGAATTATTTGGGAGTCATATTATGGAAATCACTTCTATTTAATGCAAAAGTCACGGGGCCTGTGATGACCTACCGATAGAATACACGTTATGGCTCTGATTCTGATGACTATAGTAAAAAACTGCATTTTTGCTTGCTTAAGTCACCAAGTTAGACAAATCTTAATGTACCAAAAACTCACATGGGTCTTGCTATGAATAATGTCTAAAAATGTAGTTATCATGATCACTACAGGGTCCATTTATGGCTCCATTATGCAAAAAGGATCACCCAAGTCACTCAAAATCAAACTGATCTCTTGCAAGGCATTTGAGTAAATACGACCAATAAGATACTGACACAGAGCAAAGTCTTTTTAAACATTACCCAACAAGTTTTAGGAAAATTAAAAATTTCCACAAAAAGCGGTCTCCCAGCTCAGTCAAAAGAAAGTTATTTACATAGTATGCTGTTTATTAAAAGAAGTGGAGAGCAAATAATTACCCACCAAATATTTTATACGTATATATCCATGTAAATGAGGCAATTTAAACTGAAATGTTGAATAACAATATATTTGATCAAAGACTTTTCTTGTCTTATGGGTCCTTCATATTTTCCATTTTATTTTTTTGTGTATACCCAGTTACGTAAGCACCAATTACATAATGCAAGTAAAATAAAGGCTTCAATCTCATTTTTTAAAAATTCTAAGAGCTAATAAAATTGCTAAATTAATAACCCCTGCATATGTTTCACTAAATCTTGGCTCCTGACCTATTATCAGTAAACATATATTTCTAATAAAATGAAGGTGTTTAATTTTGTAATTAAACGGCCCAAAGGAACAGTATCTGCCATAGCAATGAAGTCTAATGACAATTATGCTTACATTCTTCTATCTAAAAATGAAATCATGTGGAAAATGATTTCTACCCTAGCAGAATAATTAAGACAGAAGACAAAATTTGATTTGGTAGAAATGGAAGCCTCTTCTCTTGGGGAGATGGGTGACATTATTTACCTTACCACCATATTATGTTTCCAAGCTTTTTTCTTAAAATCATATATAGTTTTTGATGTCCTAATTACAGCAACAAATCCAACAAACAGTGACGCCAATCCTGAGTGACTTTTTGTTTCATTTTACTGCATGGACATTTCTTGGTTTTGAACACAGCTTCTGAATATGGGCTCTCTTCTGAGACTTAGTTACCTTTGGTTATACAAATACTTTTATTATACTGGTATCTTCTTTAAGTGGTTTTGATCTTTTTTGAAATGTATGCCTTTGTCTATACCAGTCAAACGAAAATTGTATCTAGGTAAAACATGTGAGGTTGCCAGGTTCCAGAGCTATATATGGGAACCATGAGGAACATTTGACAAAAAACCACAAGGTAAGGCTTTATGACTTATTAACAAAAACTATAAAACTATTGGTACAAGTATTTTTCTATAAAATATAGATTATTTTAGTTCCTATCAAAATTGTCTAATGAACAAGCATGTACTATAAGACAACAAGAAAATATAACCAATTAAAGTCTAAGCACTATTTTTTCAAAGAAAATGTGAAGAGAATACTTCATCTGGATCCTGTCAACACTATCTACTGACCTCCTTTTTTTATTTGAAATGGCTGATATTAAATAAAAGCTATTCTAGTTGTTCTAGAGAAGTTACACAAGGAAAATGCTGCAATTCAACAATAAATAAATGCAATGAAAATTCATCCTCATGTATCACAAGATTATTCTGTATTGTATAAGCAGAATACTTTCAATGCAGCTGAAACCCATTAACCACTCCAGGCATAAATCACTTCATTCACAAAACATACAGCATCTAGAGTGCTTTACGTAATGCAAGATTTTACCAAACAGTTGCTTCCACTGATTTCAGAACGCTCTGTTCTACCAAATCCTCCTGGGAGATTTCATGGGTTTTAATACACAAATACTCTACTTCTCTAAGAGGCTCTGTCATACCTCCACCTAGAGTATTTGCTACACTGTGTTGTGAAGGCCTAATTGTCTTCTTCCTTGAGAGTAGGGATTATGCCTTAGTGATGATTGTATCTATTGACCCTCTTACCTGCTTCTTCTGGGCATCAGGCCATGTTTTAATGCTTAGTGATAGTGGCAAAAAAATTCAGAAGTCTCATAGGTTCAGTGCACTCCTTATTATATATGACCTGAATCTCTGCTCTTATAATCTCTAACTATTTTAAGCATTTCCCAAAACTCAGTCCCAATTCCTCTCTTTGTCAAATGCTCTTAAAAGAAAAAGTCCAATTCTTTCATTCTTCCTGCAACTCCAAGAATCTATTATTTTGTTTTTTACCAAAGAAGTATTATATAGGGGAAAAAATGAAAACAGGTATGACTAGACATTACAGTGCTTAAAATGTCCATTTCCCAGATATGTTACCAAATCTAGTAATCTCTGCTTGGTTAAATATAACTCTTATTTCTCTTGACCAGCCCACCTATCAGAATACACAAGCCAAAATCAAGGTGGACAAATCGTAGCTGCTTAAAAATGTGTCTTGAAGGCATAAAGGAAAAGTTTTGCATGAAATAAAAACATAAACCTTACTTTTTCTCCTTCACTTTTCACTTGTTTTTAAAAAGTGAAAAATTTTTTGTACTTCATAAAGTTCAAAAGGAATTCAACGGAATTTTAACCTTCATTTTCCATACTTACTTATGTATCATCACTTTCAGACCATCAGTTCGTTCATTAATAAATAACATTGTAATGCTCATTTATTGCTAAAACTATCATCTCCTATTAGGCATATTTCCTTCACAAAACACTCTAGGGGGCTCATATTTTATTTAATAAGGTATCAATGAAATAAGTGATTGAATTAGCTCTTTTGCAAATGATTTGGAACTACAAAGAACTCACATTTAGTATAACTCAAAGTTTCCATACTCAGAAAGAGGCAGTCTATCATAAATAGTTTCTGCATCTGAATTATTCAGTTCTGCTTCATAGTCGCAGCACACAAATTGTTCACAAGGTCACACTATGATCACAAGCCTAAAAATCAAAATACATTTATATATCTTAGAAAGGTTATGTTTGCCTTGAAATGTATAAGCCAAAAGTTTTTCTTCTAATGTCCTTTGGTCAATATAGCTAAAATAAATTATTTATTTCCAGTGCTAAATAAATAAATAATTTACTTTAGATTTATTTTTAGGTACTAGAATTTCACAAATCACTATGCAGGAAACAGTGAAAGTATCTCAGTTACTCTCAATTTAAAGCTAGATAAAAATGACAGGAAAACTTCAAAGATGGAAAATGGAGAAGCTAACTGGAGGCCATGGAAAGAATTACATTTGTATTTGCAGTAAATGGAACACATTACCTAGGAGAACAGTTCATATATAAATACTACAGTTAATATTTATAATAAATGAAAGAAAGAATTGTTGCATGCATTTTTAATTGAAGAGTCTTCCAATGTGAAGTAGTTAAAAATCACTATTTGAAATGTCACAGCTATACATATATACAAATACAAACACAAAATTTAGTTTCTATGTGCTTCCATTTTAAAGCAAGCAGAAAATTTGTCAATATCTACGATAATCAGTTATTTCTGTGTGCTGGTGAAGAACATCACGGCTACAACAGAAAATATATTCATCTACATAGAACTAGGTGTTATAAAGGAAAAGACACTAATTTCTTTCACAGAGAAAGAAATTACTGAGAGAGATGCTTAGAAAGCAACACATCAGAATCACATATCCTTATATAATCCAGTAAAATCAAGTAGTAATTTGATTTTATATCCAGACAATTACCACAATTTTAAAAGAAACTTATGAAAGATATTTATCCCACTAGAAATGCAAACTAAAGTCATAATTTAGCAAATCCATATCATGAGAAGATAAAACATTTTCTATCATTGTACAATAATCATATACTCAAGAGGGTTAGCATAAAGATATTTCATAGGGTTATCATACATAATGAAAACATTTCATACCCAATCACATCTGTGATGAGAGAGACAGAAAATGGCTTTTAGGTCATCTTTTTCACTTTCGAGTTCTACAAAATTTTGTCCCAAGAGTCACTTCTACACTGTAAGTGACCTAAAACATTTCCAATCTGTTTATTTGACCTTTAGTATACCTTACAAAAATTAGATTATAGTTTTGTAATAATTAGTATTCAAAGGCAAGAGAAGGCCTTAGTAGTATTTATTATCAATATTGCAACTAGAAAAAAAGAAGCAGTAGTTTCCTGAAGTTATCTTCCACACAGCCATACATGCTTATCCAACCCTAGCTCTACTATTGCACTGCCAGCCAAAGATGAGTCAAAGTGGCTGCTCCATTAGTGACTGCGGGAGTGTCTCCTCATACTATGAGAAAGAAATTGGTTTATTCCAGACCACCAACATTAAATCTTAGAAAAAAACTATATGAATAAAATGTTTTTCACAAACATATGTAAAGGTATTCAATATTGACTTATACAAGTTGAATATCCCTTATCCAAAATGCTTGAAACCAGAAGTACTTCAAATTTTTGATTTTTTTATTTTGAAATATTTGCATTATACTTACTGGATAAGCATCCCTAATCCCAAAATTTGGATCCAAAATGCTCCAATGAACGTTTCCTTTGAGCATCATATTGGTGCTCAGTAAGCTTAGAATTTTGGAGCATTTCAGATTTTGGACTTTTGGATTAGGGATACTAACCTTGTATACGTAACAAGTATAGACATACCTAGCTTTAGGAAAATCTAATGAGTGGAGATCCAAGCTTTTAAGCAGACTAGACAATGAGAAACAAGTGTAGTGTCAGTTAACTAAAAGATCTTTCACTTTATATTATGAGCTATTGCAGGGATTCATAAAGAATTTCTATATACATTCAACATGAAAAAACTAACAAAATACCAGTTTAGTCTCATGTTTGATGGAGTACAAGCATGGAATAAAGAATGTCTGCATTTCTACTATAAACTCAGTGCTTGTAACATCCTACTTACGAAGGTTGACAGATTATGCCACTCCAAAATATGCTACTTTGACATAAGGATTACTTTAAGCTAAAGGCACTTGACAAACAGCAGATGCAAGAAGGGCATTCTAATCTTCCTCTTTTCTTCCTGAAAGCAGGAGATACAATTTTTCATATGAAAAATGCCCTCCCTGTACCAGGATTAAAAAAACATTATTCCATGGGGAGTGATGGCAGGGGGTGAGAAGGGGATTCCGTACAGACCTTGTTAAAATGTATTAAAATCATGATCTTCCTTTAGCCTCATCACATAATTTACTTTTCCACAATTAGGTCTCTTTGTTCAATCTAATATAAAAGTATGTTCGTTTTTCCACTTTTCGTGTCTACATTTCTCTACGAGGGCTCCTGTACCACTAAAATGTATCTTAAATTTGTTTGCTTTTCCCCTGTGACTCTGTCTTGTGTCAATTTAATTCTCAGGCCCAGCTGGGACCCTAAGAGGGTAGAGGTAAAGTTTTGCTTCTTGTATACTTACCAATATGATTTCCATTACACTTGCATTTTAAACTAACGATTTAGAAAACTGATGCCCATAGGTCTTGTACACATTATGCCTGCTAAACATCAACTGAAAATACAAGCTACAAAGTATTCCCGTGGAAGAAAAAAAAGGTCTTCAAATTTAGAATAAGCTAGTTGGCCAAAAGCATCTTATGGTACTTTGTTGTAATGTCTGAGTTCTTTTCTGTGAAACACATGTGTGCACACACACACATACACACACATTCGGATAGCGTACCTTATCTATGATACTTAAAAGGAAATGTTCAAACATAACCTATTCCACTATCAAATTCATGAACAGTCTTGGCTGAGTTACTTGAACAACCTGTCTGACATACTTTTGTTCCCACCTTTGAAATCCAATTGTATCAACAAGAACATAAAAGATGACTTACCGGCCCAAAAGAATTACTGTCAAAACTGTGTCCATGATGATCACCTTCAACCCAGATGTGACCACGGGGGACTTTCACATACCGGTTTTTGTGTCCTATGGTTCTAGAAATAAACAGTGTAACCATTGAGATATGAGTAGAAAAGAGATCAAACAGCTGAGCATACAAACTCAGGAAGAGCGAAAACGTTATACAGATGTTACAGACAGGTTAACCATGAAGCTTCTCCATAATTTCATTTTTAAGGAAGATGTGGTTAGAGCCTTTTGAATCTATCCACAGTATTTTTTGTCTTTTTATATTTCTATAGGTCAGAATTTTGTGCTTAGATAAAATGTATTGGCACCAAATATAATGTGTTGTTCTTTAATATAACTCACAATATTCTAAATATGTATTTATGAAATTCAATAAGCCCTAACAAAATACGAATCTATTTGTGTTTTAATGTTTGCCTTTAAGTCAATATTCAACTCTTCCAACTGATTCATGCACAACTACAATCTTTATTTTTTTCTATTGAACTTCTCAAACCAGTGGGCAACACTTTTCATAAACACTTAAAACTCTAAATTTCAATGTAAGTAAGAAATAAAATGAAATAAAATAATCCAAATAACTTCTTGTTAGATAAAAACTATCAATATCATTTGAAAATTTTTGCCCAGCACTAAATTAGTACTAAAAATGAAAAATTTTTAAAAACTGTGAAGACTAAAGATCAGTGATACACATGTAGCAAAATATTCTATATTCTTAATGCTGGCAAGGAAATGGACTAAAAAAAGACTACCTCACACAGTTTTGGTAGCAATGTAGAAAGGTATAATGTTTTTGTCTATATTTCTATTTTAGGCCAATTTTTGGTACATTTTTAAGATACTAAAATGTGTGTGCCTGTTGACTTATTCTACTTGTAGAAATCCATTCAAAAAATAAAATCAGAAATACAGACAAATTTATTCATTACCAGGGGTGTTCAAACAAGGCTTTTTATAGCAAAAAAAAAAAAATGAATTTACCTAAATATTCAACAACACAGAATCGGTTCCATAAATTATGATACAGCCAATTAAACAACAAAAGATGAGCTTACAATAAAATATTATCCTAATCCCACAATAAGAAGTTCTTCTGAGGGCAGAGACTATTTTTTTTTTTTTAATTTTTCTTTTATCCCCTAAAAGCTCAGGAAAATGCCTGGCCTAAAGAACCTTCTCAGTAAGTGTTGGCTGAATGAAGGAATGAATAAATGTCGCCTCCAAGGGTGTAGAGTTCAGAAACTGAGCCTGGCATACGGTTCTTTGAACTGGTGTCCCTATGAGACTATTTTTGTTAGTTAGCAAGTTGTATAGGTGCAGAAGAATACATGAAAAAGAAAAACTAAACATAAATTGGTGCTACAGAAACTGAAACTATTCATTACCTAGGATGGTTTTTAATTTTCAAGATAATTTCAGTGCTGAATTACTTTACTTTAGATCAGTAAATCATTCATGCAAGGAAGCAATATTGTGGCTATTAGAAGCCCACAGTAAGTTAATGACTGCTGTTTATTTTTAATTACTATTGGGAAGAAAGTTATCAGCTTTTTAAAGAAAAGTGAAAAACAAGTTGAACACATCTTACCAGTATATACTCTATAAGTGTTCTTCAATTAAAATAAGTCAATTAGTTCCTGACATCACTACCACTTTTATTATTGACTGCCTCTAAGAACTAATATTCTACATGAAATGTTAATGACAGAATATGCTTTTACTTAATTGTTGGCAAGGCATACTCTCCAAATCAGTCCAAACGTTTGTTTGCCTTATTAAGCCGGGTATTTTGGATAAATGCTCAGAAAGAAAACAATTACCAATTTTGTCTCTTCAAATTAGCATTCAAGAATTACAAAGTAAAACCAGCATAAAACCATTTCTGCAATGACATGGTAGGTTTTAAATCAAGCATATTCTTCCAGAAACCAGAAGAGTCATATGAAACCAAGATTCAGTTTTAACGTTATATAAGCTAAGGATCAAGATACTTGTGATAGAAAGCAACAGCTTCATAAAAGAACAGTGACAGTTACATGTTTCCTTGCATTGACCATCTTATCTGAAAAATTTAAATATAGCCTTTATCCTCTGACTTTCTAGCTCCTTCAGTGTTTTATTTTTCTTTTTTGAGCCTACTAACACTTGACATACATTTATGAGTTTATGTGTTAATTTTTCATGTCCCTCTACTAAATGTAATCTTTGGAACTTTGCCTTTTTTGTTCGTAAGAGTATCCCCAGAGTCAGAATAGACTGCACAGTGCTCAATAAACATTTGTTAAACGAATGACCCAATGAATGAATAACTGAAGAATAAAAAATACTGCCACAAAAGCAGAATAATAGAGTGGAAAGTACATAGGTTCTGGAAACAGACTAAACCAGTTTTAATCTTGATGCTCACAAATAATCTTTTGCAAGTTATTTAGTTTCTACCTCCATTTGCCCATCCTTAAAATGGGATAAGACATACCCTAACTCAGCAGTCCCCAACCTTTTTGGCACCAGGGACTGATTTCATGGAAGACAATATTTTCATGGACCAGGTTGGGTGGGGATGGTTTTGGCATGATTCAAGCACATTACATTTATTATGTACTTTATTTCTATTATTATTACATTGTAATATAAAATGAGTTAATTATACAAATCACTATAATGTAGAATCAGTGGGAGCCCTAAGCTTGTTTTCCTGCAACTAGATGGTCCCATCTGGGGGTGATGGGAGACAATGACAGATCATCAGGTATAAGAGCCAGTTTGACCTGTATAGTTAAACCCCGACTCTACTAAAATACAAAAATTAGCCAGGTGCAGTGGGGGCGCCTGTAATCCCAGCTACTCAGAAGGCTGAATCAGGAGAAACGCTTGAACACAGGAGGCAGAGGTTGAAGAGAGCCGAGTTTGCGCCACTGCACTCCAGCCTCCGTGACAGAACAAGACTCTAAAAAAAAAAAAAAGTCTCATAAGGAGCATGCAACCTAGATCCCTCACATACGCAGTTCACAATAGGGTTCACGCTCCTGTGAGAATTTAATGACGCTGCTGATTTGGCAGGAGGTGGAACTTAGGCAGTAATGAGAGCAATGGGGAGTGGCTATTAATACAGATGAAGCTTCCCTTGCTGCTCACCTCCTGCTGTGCAGCCCAGTTCTTAACAGGCCACAGACCAGTACCAGTCCATGGCCACGGGGGTTAGGGACTCCTGCCTCAACTGGGCTGAAACGAAGGTGAGTAGTTAGATGAAAATAGAATGGAAAGATTGTTATACAGCATAGTCTCTGGAGCCAGCCTATCTTGGCTTTTGTATCTTATTTAATATTTTCAAGCTTACATGATCTGTGCAAGTTGATGAAACTCTGTGTCAGTTTCCTCAGTTACGCAACTGGGCAAATAACAATACCTCAAAAAGTTATCCTGTGGATAAAGTGGCATATATTAAACACTTGATAAGTGGATTCTCCTGTAGATGAGACTGTTTTTAATTGAAGTAAAGCACTGAATATAGTTTCAATGGATAGTCAGAACCCAATAAGTGGTAGTTATCACTGCTATTGTCTTCCTTTGTCCATTATTTTCTTTCATTTCCTAAGTCGGAATATGTTCAGCCTCTGCTATCTATTAGCATCAGTTTTTCAAAATTACCTGAACTATGCTTCGGTAATTTCCTTTCCCCACAGTTGTACTGTGACTATAGACTATTTTTAATGGTACAATTAATCTTTTTCTTCTTGTGCTCTTATGTCCTTCTGGGACACTCTAAAACTTATATGTAAGAACACTATTTATTTGTGTTCTGCATATTCAAATATGCAGAGAGTAGTAGGTGAAGTACAATCTATTTGTGTTTTTACCTACTAGTCTCTTATATATTTGAATATTACTATGCTAATACAATGTGGTTTCCTAGATACCAGACAGATTTGAAAGAACACCTTGAGCTATAGAAGAACTCTGGTAAAATCATGCTATATCCTAGTGCATATTCTGTTTCAATCTAACTTTTTAAAGAATAATACAAAGTAGCTTTAAAAATATAATGTTAAAATATTGGGCTAGTTCCTTTTAGGACTGCCAAAGAAATATAATACTCCTAATAGAATTTCTCTAGAGAAAGAATTTTAAATAGCTTTGTGCTCCTGAATTCACATAAAAGAAAGACAAGATAATCTTTTAGGTGATTTAACAGTTAAGTGAGGTGTCAGCCTACAAGGTTGTATGTATCTATGGCTTGCAAATAATTTTGGTTTTGACAGTCAAAAATGAGCTCTGTATGGTATTCTAACTACCTGTCTAAGAAAAGGCATTTTTAGTAGTACCTTTACCAAGACAAGTTACCTAGGTCTTATAAATGGAATAAAGAATCATTGCCTCCAATTTGATTTGACCTTGAAACCAATGTTTTTAAGTCTCTGAATCTTTTGAGTGTCATCAGTTGAATATGAAAGTATTCTGTAGGTAATTCTTGTCACCACAAGAAAGAATGAATTTCCTATTAAAAGTTATTTCCCAAGTGCACACACACACATACACACGCACACACAGACACTCACAGACACACAAACACATACACACACACACACACGACACACACATTCTTAAGTAGGTCATTTCTGTTAATAATTCATGATTGATTTAAGGTATTCTTATTTCTTTATTTTTCAAATTATTCTATTAGTTTTTCTTATTGTCCAAAGTAGTGCTTGCTCTCAGGATGTTTACTGCTCCCTGGATACCAGATCCGTGGTTTTCATTGCCTTGAGGAACCAGAAGTCAAGGGCTCTGGACCCAGAAAGATCAGCAGTTAGAGAACTAGGTCTTCTTATATTGTTAACAGATAGAACCAGAAAAAAAATCCATCATCAGGAAAGGAAAATAAAAAGAACACTTGCCTATCTAGTGCGGGCCTCTGCAAGAGAAAAAACTCCCTCTTGAGAATTTACCTTCTGCTCTCAAGTGAGACCGAGGTTCAAATTCACACTACTTGAGTGGTCTGACAAAGTGAAGAATCAGCTTTAACTGGCCCCAGGCATCTGACAAAGAATAATCTCTTAAATGTAGTGTCAGGTTTTCTACAGATAAATCCCAGCCAACAGGAGCCCACAATTCAAAATTACAAATCTCATTTGGAAACAGCCACCTTAGTGAGTCAGGACAAATAATAAACAGCAAAATTAGACTCCCCCACATTTCAAATACAGATTAATGGATATACATGTAGCTTTAAATATTTTTAAAAGTATAATGGGAATTAAAAATATGAGTAAGGAAATATATAATATTTTAAAGACAGACACTTGAAAAACAACAAAATAAAAATTCTAAAAATTAAAATATATAACTAAATAAATGAGTTAAAAACCAAATTACTGAGTTAAAGAAAAGAGTAATAAACTGTAGAAGAATTCAACACAGAGAGTTAAAGAAATGGAAAATATAGGAGACCTTGGAAAGATTTGGTAAGCATTACAAGAAAATGTAACATCAGTTTAATCAAAGTTCCAAAGGAAGAGAATAAAAAGAAACAAGGAAGAAATAATATTTGAAGAGACAGTGGTAGAGGATTTTCCAGAGTTGATAAATGAATGCATATGCTGGGCCTTAGAAACTGGTATCCCAAAATATGGCAGTTTGATGTGCTAAACTGAAGAAGCCTCGAGGTCTCTCTGACCTCCTTCCACCTTGTTTCTCATTCATTGTCTCTCCTAAATAAAGCACGATGAAGTTGTTCTCTGAAGTTCCCTTATCTTCCTAAACTCCGGACTGGCTCAAAAGGAAACAGTTACCTCTGGTACATTCCCTAAATTTTCGTTAACTGAATTCATATCACAGGAAAAAGTCTGGAGTCTCAACATACCTGAACAGACTTTGGTCACAAACCATTGTCTGCTTTGTGGGTCCAACAGATTGTCTCAGGCCATTGTTCAACCCCACTGAATTCCCATAAAAATCATTTACTACCACCCTAAAATCATCCACACTTCCCCATCTCCCTTCCCCCTAAAAAGAAGGATATAAAATGGTCTGTACTCCATGGCGTGGTGTACTCACTCTGCGACCCAATCCTTCACTGCATTTTATATGCCTTTGCTCCTATTAATCTGCCTTTTGTCAGTTACTTTTCAGTGAATTTTCAGAGGGCTAAGGGGAAGTTTTTCTTTGACTGCCACAACTGCAGATTCTGAAATCAGTGCAAATAACAAGTAAGACAAATAGTAAAAAATCACACTATCATACATTGTAATGAAATTGTAGAACACTGAAGTCTCACTACTCCCAACCTCAAATTCTGAAAAGCTGCCAGAGGAAAAAACATGAATTACCTTAAAAAAGTTAAATTGACAGTAGAGTTCCCTTATTGGGGTATAATGTACATGATACAGAATTCAACAATCTTAAGTATACAATTCAATGAATTTAAAAATCAACAGTCACATAATCCCTATCTACATCAAGATATGAAACACCTGAGTTCCCCAAAAACGTTTCTTCATGTCCCTCTGTGGGCAAATCTGCCCCACCCTCATCCTTGGCTTCAGGCAATCACTGCTATGCTGCAGTTATACCTTTTCTAGAATTTTACATACAGGCATACCTTGAAGATATTGTCGGTTCAGATCCAGACCACCTCAATAAAGCAATATTGCAACAAAGAAAGTCATACAATTTTTTTTGTTTCCTAGTGCTTACAAAAGTTATGTTTTCATTATACTGTAGTTTATTAAGTGTGCAATAACATTATGTCTAAAAATATACATCTTAATTTAAAAATATTTTATTGCTAAAAATTGCTGACAGATACACAAAATGAACATATTCTGTTGGGAAAATGATGCCAATCAACTTGCTGGATGCAAAGTTGCCACAAACCTTCCATTAATAAAAAATGTAATATTTACAAAGTGCAATTAAGGGAAGCACAATAAAACAAGGCATGACTGTAAATAGGAATATATAATATGTATTCTTTTATTTCTTGCTCCTCACTTTAGTCCAATGCTTTTGAGATCAATCCACATTGTTCTCAGTATGAGAGGTTTGCTAATTTAAAAAAAAAATAGTAAAGTATTATATGAATGTACCAGGATTTATCAATCAATAGTTCATGAACACTTTAACTGTTTCTAATTTTTGACTTTTTACACAAATAAATATAACTATTATTTAAGATTCAAGGGGTACATGTGCAGGTTTTTTACATGGGTTTATTACATGATGCTGAGGTTTGAGATGTAAATGATCCCATTACCCAAATAGTGAGCATAGTACACCAAATTTTTGAATATTATCACTAAAGCAGCTATGAACATTTGATTATAAGTATTTGTATGGACACACTTTCATTACTCTTCTATAAATGAAACGGTTGGTCACATCTTAAGTGAATGTTTAAACTGTCAAACTGTGGCCAAATATCCTACTTTTAAAAGAAAAAATGATTTTTCCCCTTTTTATTTTTCCCCCACCTCCTACTTAGTTCTTAAGGAAGGCAAATATAGCCTTTACTTTCTCTCCACCAGGCATGACAAGCTTACCTATGAGTTTACTTAGAAGTCCCAGAGACCCTACCTTGAAGCAAACCAGGTGCCTCCAGAATTCTCTTCCACCAGGAGGTAGCCTCAATTTACAACCTGCCTCTGCCCATATTGGCGCCAACCAGACCACCTGATAGGTAAGACGCCCAAAGACCCCATACCTCCTCACCCCCTCTCCTACATGTATTTCATATCAAGCTCCCTTTAAAAGCCCCTGCCTACTTGTCCTGAAGACTGACATGGTACCCTCAAGTCAGGAGCCTATAATACCTCCCCTCAGCTATCTCTGGAATAGTCTCTTTCTATCAGGTCTCACTATTGTTAGACACTGCAAGGGGTGAGGGATGGGACCTGCGTTTGGTTACAAAACTTTTCCAAAGCAGTGGGACTGGAGATATTTAAGAGTTTCAGTTGTTCCACAACTCACCAGCACTTGACATTATCATTCTTTCCATTTTAGCCATTTTAGGGGCTTAGAACGGTTTTAATTTGCATTTCCCTAATGACTCATGATTTGAGCATCTTTTCATGTATCTGTCATTTTCATATCTTCTTTGGCGAATTATCTATTTAACTTTTAAAAATTAAATTCAGTGATCTGTTTTATTACTGAGTTATAAGAATTCTTTATGTAGTCTGGATATAAATTTTGTATTAGATATGTTTTATAAATATTTTCTCCTAATCTGTGTGCTTTTAAATTTTCTTAACAGTTTTTTTTCTACAAAGAACATACATTTTTAATTCTGACGAAGTCTATTTAAAACATTTTTCTTTTAAAGTACATGCTTTTCATAACTTAAGAAACTATTGCTTAACCCAAAAATCACAAAGATTTTCTCCTGTGTTTTCTTCTTCTGGTTTTATACTTTTAGGCTATTTATAATAATTTTTATGTGATATAGGTGTGGTTCAAATTGCAATTTTTCTCATGTGGTTATCCAATTTTTCCAGCAATATTTTTTGAAAAAACTATTCTTTCTCCCTTGACTTACCCTGTTAACTTTGTTAAAATTAATTTACCCTATTTATTAGTCCATTTTCACTCTGCTGATAAAGACACACCCAAGACTGGGAAATTTACAAAAGAAAGAGGTTTATTGAACTTACAGTTCCACGTGGCAGGGGAGGCCTCACAACCATGGAGGAAGGTGAAAGGCATGACTCACATGGTGGCATACAAGAGAAGAGAGGTTTTGCAGGAAACTGCCGTTTTTTAAAACCATCAGATCTCATGAGACTCATTCACTATCACAAGAACAGTGCAGGAAAGACCTGCCTCCATCATTCAATCACCTTCCACTGGGTTCCTCCCATGACACGTGGGAATTGTGGGAGTTGCCATTCAGGATGAGATCTGAGTGGCAACACAGCCAAACCGTATCACCCAATATGGGTAAGTCTTTTTTCTGGACTCTGTTTTGTTCCGCTGAAGTTTGTATCAATATCATACTGCCATAATTATTGTGGCTTTAAAGGTCTTGAAATCAGGTACAATGAGTCCCCCAATTTTGTTGTTTCCAAACCCCTCGGCCATTCTAAGTCTTCTGTATTTACAAAAAAATTTCAGAATCCCCTGTCCATTTCTATGCAAAAGAGCCTGCTGGGAGTTTGACTGGCATTGCACTAAATCTATAGAGTAATTTAGGTAAAAATGACATCTTAACAACACTGAGTGTTCTGATTAATGAACATAGCATATCTTTCCAATTTTAAAGGTCTTTGAAAATGTTTCTGTTCTGTTGTGAGATTGATAGCATAATAATCTTGCATATATTTTCTTAAATTAATATCTAAGTATTTACTGTTTAATGTTATTTTTAAAAATATTTAAAAATTTTAACCACTAGTTTTTCATTGTACTACATAGGAATACAGTTGATTGGTCTTGCATCCTGCAACCTTGCTAACGTCTCTTATTACAGTTTTTTTTTTCTTTTTTCTTTTTTTTGGTAGCGTTCTCAGCATTTTCTGCAAACACAGTCATGTTTTCCTGGGACTACAGGTGTGTGTCACCATGTCCCACTAATTAAAAAAAAAATTTAGAGATGGGGTCTTGCCGTGTTGCCCAGGCTACTCTTGAATGCCTAGCTTCAAGCTGTCCTCCCACCTCAACCTCCCGACTAGATGAGATTTGTACACAAAAATAATTGCAGTTTTTGACATCAAAAGTAATGACAAAAACCATATTTACTTTTGCACCAACTTAGTAAAACAGTAAAAATACTACTGTAACTACAGTATGATTACAAATATTATGTAAGTTGACCAAATATAGAAAAGATAACTCCACACTGTAAAGATATCAAAAATTAGTTTTTGCTAAAATGATGATAGATTGCATAAAATGTTAAAGGTGTAAATACCATAATCAGTTTACCTATTGTTAAATTGGGCACATTAGTGAATCATATCAATATTCTATGCATGACTTCTGGCAAACCAATGTAAATAGTAAACTTGTATAATTTTATTTTTCAAAAAAAATCTGTATTTAATATAAATGCTATTGTTGCATTTGTTCAGAAAATCTTCTCTCAAAATAATTGCCTGGGTGTTTGTATTGTCATCATTTAGTTTGTAGGTCTTCCATATGCTAGTATGCTAGTTATATAGGGAAAAATACATTTCAGAGCATTGTGCTTTTTTTAGAGACAAGGTCTCACTTTGTTGCCCAGGCCAGAGTGCAGTAGCATGACCATAGCTCACTGCAGCTGCACTCTCAAACTCCTGGGCTCACATAATCTGCCCACTTCAGCCTCCCGACTTGCTAGGGCTGCAGGCATGTGCCACCATGCCTCACTTTTATTTTTTATACTGATAGGGTCTCACTATGTTATCCAGGCTGGCCTCCAACTCCAGGCCTCAGGTGATCCTCCTGCCTATTTTAAATAAAGAATCTGGAAGCTCCATGTATAAAGTAGGATTCAGGAATGCCTTTTTAATTAAGATTAAAAAGCAAAAGGTATGCTGTAAAATAACATACAAAAATACCTGAGTATTCCGAAATTTAAAACTTTTGAAAGACAAAATGTACCACAAATACAGAAGTCAACAGATTAACAGTATCTATGGGGGGAAAATGTTGCACAGATTTTGCATATATAATGATTTTTTTAAAAAGACAATCCAATTGAAAATGGATATAAGATACAAATAGGCATGTGACAAATGAAACATGAAAAACTGCTCAAATTCCCTAGTAGTCAGGAAAATGCAAATTAGAGTAAACATGACTTTATAGCCAACAGCTGAAGCATATTGCTGGTGTAGGTATAGGAAATGTGTACTCTCACGTTGCTGGTAGAAATAGCAAGAGTTACAATCTTTTTTGGAAGCAATCTGGCAGCATCCATAACATTTTAAAAATTCATTTGCCTTATGATCTAGCAATTCCATTCCTGGGATAATGCCATAAAATAACTATTTAAGGACACAGGTACAATAATATTTTTCATAACACTGTTCATAGTGGCCAAAAATCTGGATGCAAAGATAATACTTAAAACAGGATGGTTTAATAAATGATGGTATGTCCATACCATGGAATGCAATATAACCCATAAGAAGAATGAATCAGACCTATCAATTAACTTCAGAGATTTTTCAAAAATTATTGAATAGAAAGAGCAGGAAAGCACACATGATATGATTTATCATTTGTAAAAAGAAAAGGCTTAAAAGCCACTATTTGCAAATGTGAATGTGAATATAGGAAGCATTACACTAGCATAAAGAAGATTATATTGAAGATATACAAGGGGTTGTTGGCATGGGTGGAAGATGAGAGAACAATAAGAATAACAGAAAGTATAAAAAGGAAAGAGCATAGAAAAGAAAAGGAGAAACAATCACACAACACTTCCAAATAAAGCATTATGATATTACCATATTTATGCCTTTGTGCAAATTATATGTGGATTCATATAAAAAAGTAATTACAATAGATATAAAATATTTTATATATACATATATAAATGCAAAATATAAAGATTTAAAGACCAATAATTGTATCATGATGGTGAAATATGCAAAAATTAAAAAAGAAGAAAACAAATGCTAACTTATAAAAGCTAGGAGTATTAATTAAGGGCAATATGTCCAGGAATCCTCCCATTTGGTTTTTCCCTTTTAGACTGAATGCATCAGTAAATAAATGTTAGAGGGAAAGAACAGAGGATGACTCAATTTCACAGAAAAATCCTTCATTTTGCCATTGCTAAGGGCCCTCAACTGGTTGCTCACTACACTAAGCCAAGGATTTCTCAGATGCTGGTTCTTACATGATGCCTGTTAAAATAATCACATACTAAAAGGTCTTCATATTTAGAAATCTAAACAGTTTGCTATTTATTCCATAAATAGGGGAGGCAAAAGGAAAAAAAAAAAAACCCAAAAGCAAGAACAAATAAAACACATTCTCTGCTCCTTAGAGACTGCTCCCCATCTGTGAGTAAAGTTAACGAGAGAAAGATTTAAGAGTTGGGGCACATACTGATGGGCTGAGTCTATACTGGCTTTTCCTGTCATGTAATTTATAAAGAATCAGAAGGTACTCTCTAGCCAGAAAATTAGCTCTTTTCCTGAGTTTCTGTGTGTGTGTGTGTGTGTGTGTGTGTGTGTGTTGTTTTTAAATAAAGAACTTAGCAACCATTCTACGTAGTCATTACAATAAAGTTTGTTATACTCTTCTGGGTGGGAAGCTCAGGAAACCTGCATTTGTGCTCCTATTGCAGAGTTAATAATGTTTTTAACTTTTTAGGGCTTCTGGGCCACTAAGACAACTCTTTAATCAAGACATATGAAATGACTGATTTGCTTTCTTTTCCTTTGATCTCTATAGAGCTTGTAATTTTATTTTTTAATAATTTCTCTGTTAACTCAACTCATTATTTATTGCCTGCAATGATTATGAAACTATTTGATCTTCAAAGTGTAGAATGATACAGTATCTTTTGAATGAACTTTCCATTTGGCTTTTTAACCTTTCTTTGTATGTTTTAATTATCTACTAATAACATTTCTATATGTAAATACATTAAAAGAACCCATTGGTATGTGGCTAAATTTGAATTGGAATCCTTCTTTTTACATGACCAATGTTGCAAAATAATAGAGCTACTTAATCAAAGTCAGTGCAGATTAGTTTGCTATCATCATTTTTCTAACTGAATATTCCTTAATATGAATTATTTCAGCAGTTTCATACAAACAATAGTACTACAGAAAGAGAATACAATGACTTCCTAAAAGAATTACCATACTACATTCCATATTTTACAGCTATAGCTTATTCTTCATTAAATATAAGTATGAATAAAGTAAGTTTTATAGACTATCAAATAGGAATCTTGCTAATTCAAGCCCAAATTGTTTCAGCCTACATGAACCTATATTACAAACCCCTATTATAATGCCCAGACTACCAGCATTTATATGAATTTAGGGCAGTGAATTGTTTAGAAGTGAGTGACATTTTTCTTTCTTTATATAGGACATTTTTCTTTACTAGCACACGGTGGCTGGCAGGGAGCTAACCGGTGAATTATCTGGGCTACAAAGCATGAATGGAGTTATGGATCAGAGCACCTGTATGTTTGCTATTAAACATAATGCTCACTTAAAATGTTCTAGCTATTTTGTGCCTTGTATAACTTTGAATATTTTTTTATATCTTTGAATATTTGCTATCAATGACCTAAGCCACAAGAATTGGAGGCAAATTTCTCAACTTCCAAGAAATGTGCTCTTGATCATAAGCCTGACTTTTTCATTATGAGACAGAAAAAACAGGTAATGTTCAATTCAGATAGGAAGATCAGGAAATCATTTTTAATAAGGTTTTTGAACTTTAAATGCAACCCAAAATAATAGTAAACAGCATTAAAATTGACTTCTGTCTCCACTGAGTTGGTATGGTATGTGTCTGACCCATAAGAGATTGGATTTAAGAGGATAAAGTGAATCTTTAAAAGATATAATTTCTCATATTGTTGTGAAGATCTAAATTGAAGAGTCAACCCTCCATAAATACACCCCCTTGACACCCTTCCATGGAGGCCAATTGTTGTCCTCCAAATGTAAATTCTTAAATGATATAAATCACTTCATGAAACTTTAAAGCCAGATAGAAAACCACAGCAAAAAAGAGGGAAAAAATGCAGGATTCAATTTTCTTATACCTGGAGAACAACAATCTCTCTCCTTTCCTCCTTAGTGTCCATGCTGGTCCAAGCCATCAGCATCTCCTTCCTGGACTCTTGCAGTCACCTCCTCACCAGTTTTCCTGTCTCTCCTCTCCTCCATCTTTAGTGATTCTCCGCACAACAGATCTAACCATGTCATCCTTCTGCCCTAGTGAACATTTTCCAATGGATTCCCATCACAGTTAAAATAAAACACAAACTTCTTAATTTGGCTTACAAGCCCTGTATCTGAGATTCCCAGCCTTAACATTATAGACATTTTGAGCCAAACAATAGTTAGGAGGCGCTTCTGTGCATTTTAGGATGTTCAGTAGTATCGCTGGCTTCCAGAAACTAGAGCTGTTATCATCTGTTTTCCTATTGTGACAACCAAAAATGTCTCCAAATGTTGTTAAATGTCTGGAGGGTGGGCCGGGGTAGAGGTGGGGTGTGTATTGTTCCTTCTGGGAATTATTGTCTTATGCCATCTGGCCATGACTACACTTTTGGCCTCGTCTCCTCTTGCTCACTGCACTGAAACCCACACTGGCCTTTCCAGTGTTCCTCCAAACATACCAAGGGCCCTTCTAAGGGTGGCTTTTTCTTTACTTGCTGTTCTCTGCTTGGAATGCTCTTAGACTTATTATCTAACCTAACGTATGTTCGATATTCCTATTTAAACGTCTTCTCTCTATTTAAAATAGCTCCTCCTATCACACTCTACTTCTTAGGATACTTTTCTTTATAGTACTTAACTACTCCTGGCTTTAAAATCCATCCACTGTTTACTTGATTTTTTTGTCTGTCTTCTTCATTTAACTGCAAATTTCAGGAAGGCAGAGATTTTAACATCGTCCTCTTGATTCCTAAAACTGTGCCTGTCTTTATTTTCAATACATACTCAATAAATACATATTGACTAAATGGATGAATGAGTATAGATTCTGGTACTAGTCCTCTAGAATACCATAAACAATTTAGGATTGCTATTCCCCTCATTTCGGGAATAGCATCATATACTATCTTAAATTGAAAAGGATTTCGGATAGCTTCAGGTAACACAGTCATTTTACAGATAAAAAATTTGAGGCTTGGAGAGGTTAGTTTGTCAACAGTGATAGACTTGGTTTGTGAAAATGGAGTCTACAAACCAAACTGATGACCGACACATTTCAGGATTCTTTTTATAGTCTCACTTGTGGACATTTCACCCGTGCTGATGGAAGCTTCATTTACAGTTACATTTTTAGAAAAAGTGGAATTCAATCTGGATACAGATATTGCATATAAGCAATATTATTTAAGAAGGCTACTTGTTAAGTGAAGAGTATTTTGTCTTATACATTTAGTAGGAAATTAAATCAGTAACATATCATATTTTTTTAAATTGATGGCTTCGAGTCTGATTACAAACTAAAATATCTCAAAGATATTTTAGATATATCTGAAGTAGATATAAAGTATAGATATTTGGCAGAATTAAATATTTGGCAGAAGCACTATCTCAATGGATTCATTTTACAGACTTTATAGACTGATTTGCATGAAAGCTATAAGATGATATAAAAGATAAATATTATTGAAAAATGTAGCATTTGGATTGCCAAAGGTTATCATAATTTTTAACATGATTAGTAAGGTATAATCCTAACAACTTAAGTCCGTCTACACTTATTAAAAAATATCTAAAATGTACATGATATTGGAGGGTTAATGGGGAGTAAAATTTTAAGTATGACAAAGCTTCTGACCTCAAAAACCTTATGTATAAAAGACAAGTATAGAAAAAACACCACAAAGCAAAATGTGATAGCTGGTAGATTCAAAATATAATGATGATATTAACAGCCTACTATCTATTAATTATTATAGAAAAAGTAGTGTAATAAATGACAGTAACTTAGGTTTTGTGAAACAAAAAAAATAGTAAAGTATTTAAACCCAGATAGCTAAAAGCCTGTACACTTAACTAATGTTCCACATTCCTTTAAAAATATGATTAATTCTGATTGGGCTGATCCTGATCTGGAAAATTAGAAAAATAAAATATAAATATTGTCATGGTATCATGAATGGTACAAAGATAGATATATATATATATATATATAAAGGGTATCAAGGGTGCATATTAGAAAAACCTAGAGTTCTCTGGTTTGTCTGAAATGTGGTTTAATGGAAGCTACCAAATGTAGGTTGTAGGCTGGGGATGGACTGTAGAGAGACTTTAATATCAGTCTAAAAAGTATAGACTCTATTTTGTAGGCAATGGAAACATTTGAAGGGTGTTAATCAAAAAAGTGACAAGATTATACTTAATTATCCTCCTAAGACCAGCAGCCTGAAGGCCAAATGGACTCAGCTGAACATTAAGTTATCAGTGAAAACCATTCTTCTATAAATTCAATACAATTAGGCTCTCTCAGAGTGGAGCACTTGCTTGCTACACACGAGGCTAACACTGATTATAGGGATAATATTTCTGTATATGTGGTATGCTGCCACGTATTTCTTTTGGGTAAATTTTACTGTGGTAAAAGCACTGACCATAAGATATACTCTCGCAACAGATTCTGAAGTGTAGGATACATTATTGTTGAGTACAGGTCCAATGTTATATGGCAGATTTCTGAATCTGTAGATCTTACTCAGCTTGCTTATTTGAACCTTTATGCCTGTAGATTAGTAACTCTTCATTTCCCCTCTGTAAACTCCTAGCAACCACCATTCTACCCTTTGATTCTATTGATTTCACTATTTTAGATACTTCCTATAAGTAAAATCATGTAATGTTTGTCTTTTTGTAGCTAGCTTATTTCACTTAGCATAATGTCCTCAAGTTCATCTGTGTTTTGCATATTGCAGAATTTCCTTCTTTTTAAGAATAGTATTCCACTGTATGTCTATACCACATTTTCTTTATCCATTCACCTCCGGATTGACATCTAGGTTGTTTCCATATTTTGTGTAGGTGAAAAGTGTAAAAATGAGCATAGGAGTACACACATCTTTTTAAGATGTTAATGCTGGATCATATGGTAGCTCTGTTTTTACTTTTTTTGTAGGAACCTCCATACTGTTTTCTGGCTGTAGTATTTTCAGTTTCTACCGACAACGTTCAAGGGTTCCAATTTCTCCATGTCTTCACCAATATTCCCACTGCCTTTATTATTTTAATAGTCATCTGCACAAGTGTGAGGTGATATCTAATCGTGGTTTTGATTTGCATTTCTCTGATTTGTGACATTGAGCATTTTTTAATGTAGTGGTTTGCCATGTGTATATCTAGTTTGGAGAAACATCTACTCAAGTTCTTAGCCCATTTTCTGATCAGGTTATTAAGTTTTTCTTTGTTTTTGTTTTGTTTTGCTATAGAGTTGCAGGAGTTCCTTATATAATTTGCAGACTAACTCCACATTTCCAGTTAGTATATGGATTAAGCCTAGATACATAGTTTGTAAACATTGTCCCCCACTGCACAGGTTCTCTTTTCATTCTATCAACTGTTTTCTCTGCGCTGTAGAAGATTTTTAGTTGGGATAGTGCCACTTGTTGATTTTTGTTTTTGTTGACTGTGCTTTTAGTGTCACATTCATGTCACTGCCAAGACCGATGTCATGAAGCTTTTCCCCTTTGTTTTCTGCCAGGAACTTTACTCTTTTGGGGTTTGCACTGAAGTCTTTAATCCACTCTGAGTTGACTTTTGTGTATGGTACAAGATAAGGGCCCAATTTGTTCTTTTGCATGTGGATATCCAGTTCTCCCAACACCATTTGTTGAAGAGAATACCTTTCCCCATTGTTTATTCTTGGCATCCTTTTCAAAGATCAGTTATATGCATGGATTTATTCCCAGGGTATGTGTTCTGTTTTGTTCTATCCCCTATCTATATGCTTGTCTTTATTCCAGCACCTTAATCAAAACAGATTACTATAGCTTGGTTCTTATTGAGACCTAATTACAATCAACTCACCTCCCTGTTTTAGGGGTTTGCCATAGAAGGATCACCAGGAAAGCAAAGTATGTAAGTACTTCAGCTTTACAGCTCCAGTGCATCTTAGGTTAAACTACAATTTGCCAGTGAAAGTGAGTCGAGAGAGGCCTGCGTTACTTCTTAAGCACCAGAACCACATAATTAACATAATCTCTATATCTTCTGATTGGTTATCTATCTCATTTGAACAAAAGCAATCCTGTTTCACCCTTATCAAAAATCATCCCACTTAGATAATAAATGCTTATAATTATATTCTTTTCATGGTTACAAAATACCACTTTGATTAGATAAAATATGCTTACCATGGAAACCTCTACAATAACCTAAACCCTACTTGCCATCTGCTGTCTCACTTAGATATGTGTTCACATCTAGGGACCTGCCTTGCAGTTGTGTATCTATTACTGACAGGACTTCTCTCCTACAAATGATCAACCTGACCATAATGTGTAAAAAAATAACAAGTTTTTGGGTCAAATCATTTCTACATCAAAATTATGCATGATTCTCTTGTCATATGAGTTCCATCCTCAGCACCACAATATTATCATTAATCTTTAAATCACTGTCAAGTCTGTGATTGCCCTAGAGATCTATTAAGAAAAACATACTAGGATTAGGAAAGTTTAACTTTTTATTATCCTTAAAATTAGGTTTTTGAAACCTCTCTTATCATCATTAAAGAAAAAAATAAAAAGGATGAAAACATTCTCTCCCTTCAATTTTTAGTTACAAAATTTTTTTTCCTGAGTAGTTGTTTCTAATACACATAAGAGGATCTAACCAGTTTTGGGAGGTTGGCAAAGATTTCAGATCAGGTAATATCCAAAATTAAAGGAAAAATAGAACTTAGTAGGTTAAGAAGTTTAGAAAAAGGCATTTTGGGCAGAAGGAAAGCATGCTCAATGGCAAAAGATGAGAGACCATAAAGTACATTGTGGGTTAATATTAGAAGAACCCTGAATTCTGTGGTTTGACTGGACTGTAGGTGTGATGGTACGTATGGTGCATACTTCAAAAATCAGAAATCCTCTCATCTAATACAATTCCAACAGAGAGTTGTGAGGTTAATTTTTTTAAAGTTGGCAAAGGCATAGAATTTATTATACTCTCACTTCTTACTCATAACACTGCATTATAAAACATATAATACCTAATTTATTTACCAATCTTTTGAGATAAGAAGTCATTCTCTTTGTGTATAAATCCACTCATAGAAGTTCTGAAAAGTCTTTCTGTCATACACCATACCCATACTACACTATTTACAACTTCGAGTTTCAGTTTTTTACATTGGAATGAAAAAGATATCTGTGACAAAATCTGAGTACAGAAGCATTCTAGATTTTTAGAAAATTTTCCCCAGTCTTCCACAGTTATCTCACCACATTTGACAGCCATTTAAAAAAGAAAACTCATTAAAATTAGTCTTTCAAAAGATTTGACTGTTTTTTTTTCTTACTCATGTTTCATATATTTAATTAAATTAGATTGGTACCATAACAGGTACAACAAGCATGTTTGGGAATAATTACCACTGATTTTTTAATGCAAACATTTCAGCTAGTGGAAACAAAATTACATAGTATTACTACAAAGTAATCTTTTAGCTGTGAGCATTCTAGGTCACAGACCTCAGACCAATGTTTTACAGAAGGAATAAAGAGAGTGCTTGAATTAATCAGCTGGTCTAGGTGAAGAATCCATTTATACAGCATTTGTTTAGTTCCATGTGACAATAAAATGCAAGATAGGCAAATGCAACCCTAGTGAAAACGAAGTTGGAAAACAGAACCAAATGAGCACTGTGAGCCAGGCTACCAAATCAGGGGGCTTATTTGGAAAATCAGTATGAGCAGTGCTTCAGAACACAGACTCTGGATGGAGCTAAACTGCCTAGGTTTGAATGCCACCTCTCCACCTAGACATATGATGGTGGGCAAGTTATTTAACCACTACTTAATGATTTAATAAACGTATAATTTTGAAGAAAAACATACCAATAGTACAGACTTATCTGGTTATTTTTAGGGACACATGAGTTAATATTGTAAAGTGCTGAGGACAGTGCCTGGTCAAAATAAACACTCAGGTAACGTCAGCTTTATGCTTATACTAACGTGATGACTGACAGAGAAGCCGGATATTTCCCTGACCCCTTTGCGAGCCTTGCTTACTCAGCCCACAGCTGTATATACAGTGTACACACAGTAACATTTCTTCTTCTCTAGTTCTGCCATCTGTGGATGGCTTAAGTGTTACCAGGCACTTAAGGCACTTGAGGCACCTGAGTTTTTGTCCAGTGTCCAGGAGGACTGAGGTGGCACGAACAAATTGAAGATGGTCAATGTGGGGGCTCTCAGTGGGAAGGGGAGCTAAAAAGAGGATAGAGCAGGAAGGTAATCTTTCCCTGTAGTCCAGCTGGACTCCGCTCCGAAGCTATGCCATCAAGCTGCTCCTGTAAAGTCAAGTCACTTCTCTTCAATGTCAAAACAAACCGTAGTCTCCAACGTCCAACTGCTTCTCCTCTCTGCTGGCTGAGTCTGGGGTTTTTTATGGGCACGTGATGGGGGATGGGGTGGGCCATGGGTGGTTCTGGAAAAGGCAACATTCAAGTGGGAAAACAGGGATGTAAGTTTTCAATTTAGGCTGTGGTATCAGCCTTTTGCCTGCCCAGAATTTCCCTGCCTCCTGTCACTATCAATAGTTTCTAGATTTACTGTTCCACGGCATGACCATGAGTTCATATATGTAAAACACTTTGACCAGTACCTGGTATATAGTAAAAATTTTATATTCATTTGTGGTTGTTATCCTGAACAATTTAAATGTTTTAAATGAAGGGATACTCAGATTTGCATTTCAGAAGCAACCCATGCCAACGTGAGTGGGGTACTGGTGGTGGGGAAATGCTTCAGAAGTTATTGGTGCTGAGCAAGGATATTCCCAGGATGGACAGGTAGAGGACAAGTAGGAATCAAGCCTGACTCATGTGGCAGAACTGTCAGGACTTGCTGCTTGGCTGGATACGGCTCATGAGCAAGAGGGAGCAGTTAAAGACATTCATCATGGATACATTTTTCTCTGTGGCTGCACTCAAATATTGCGTAGTTTTCGGTTTATGGGTAAACTCAGGAAAGAAGTAAGAAATTCAGAGCAGTTATGTCTAAGAAATTCACAAAATCAGCTACAAAGGGAGGAAAAGACTTATCTTTAGAAACAGTATCTCTGCATTCAGTAACCTCAGCGTCCAGAAAAACCTGACCCTTTCTTATTAAACCATCAAACTTCTCTGTCTCCTTCAAAATTATTTATAGTTTAGTATCACTAAACCATACAGGTATAGTTTGAAGATCTAGGCATGAGAAACCTTGTGGAATAATTCTTTGAACATCTTTCCTTTAATATGAACTTGCTGGATAACTGATTTAGCATTCACTGTATCGAGAAAACTCTGTATAACAAAGTTGCCTAGTAAAATCATTAGGTTCCCTCTATTCAAATGTGAAAGGCTTTGAGGATGGTTCAGACTTTTCTGTGTATAATCTTGCTTGGAAGTGGATATATATCGATATTAAAAATGTATTTAAAGATTCCCCAAACCATGCAGTGTGAGAAAGTTATCATACCCTTAAAGAACTGCCTCTACTGTGCAAAAGACAAAAGACAAACATTGATTTTTGACTAAACAGAGAACTCTGTTTATGCTTTCAACTGTTTGTGCTTAGAAGCCCTTTCAAATGTGTTTGGTTTCTTTTGTGTTTTAGAAGGTTTAAATAACAGGGATAAGAATGTAACAGATTAAAGCTGTATCTATGAAGTAAATAACTAGATTCACAAATGAAATTTAAATTACCAGTTCACTTACTTTAATAATTATTTATTGAATGTCTTGTAGGTGCCACACACTGGGATGCCAAAATGCGTAAAAACAGATTCCCTCTCAGGGAACTTCAAACTTAGTAGGAAAGATGGACATTAATCAGGTAATCATATCACAGCTGCACTAAGGACCATGAAGAAAAAGATACTGGAAGCCACACATACTTCTAATGGGGGAATATAACCTAGTCTGAGAGAGTGGATAGAGCTACACAGGGAAGGAAAGCAAAGTTTCAGGCAGATTGAGAGTGTATGCAAAGATCCTGTGTTCAAAAGAAACTCAGGCCATTTGAGAAACTGAAAGAGGGTCAGAGTGGCAGAATGGCAAAGGCAGTAGGAAAGCAGTATGAAATGAGGCAGGAGTGGTGAGCTGGGACCAAGCTGTGCTGCATTTTGCCGGAAGAACAAAGGACCTTAGTCCAGTGGTATTATTCAATCAATTGGTTAGGTGCCTAAATAAATAGTTTGGTCAAGATAGTTCAAACAATTGCTTATTCTGCCACGAGAGACATGAGTTCATTTTACACAGAAATTCAGTGACTGATGGCCCTAAAATAAATACCTTATCAGCCAGACAATGTAGCATGGCAGGGTGTAATGAAATTACATGACTTTCACATAAAGGTACTTGAGAAAACATCTAATGCATTGAAAGCGAGAGAACAGTGCTGGGAGATTACTGTATTTCTGCTGCCCAGGAAACAAGCTTGGCTATATTAAGGCCAATTTTGAAGAAGGAAACATTCACGTCTACAGCCTTTTTTGTGTGAACTTACTTCTCTCTCTTAGAGGCTGCTCTCTGGGTTTAATAAAAACTCTCTCCACTTTCAGGCCCTCTTGAGTTGAGCACCTCCCTAACCAACAACAACCCTCATTCTGTTCATCTAGCCATTTCATCCTTCTCCATCCTCTACCTGCAGTGGGCTCATAAACTCTACCTACCATTCCCATCACTCATTAAAGTATACCTGTACTCTCCGAGAGAAGGGAAGGGATTCTTACTTCTGTGAGTTAGAAGAAGCCTTACACTGAAGAAAAAGCATCAGTGTTAAATAGAGGAGAGAGAGACAGAGAGAGAGAGAGAGAAATGCATTAAAACAATAAATGTGCCAAGGAAGGTGATACAGTACTCATATGGACTAAAGCTGACTAAAGGTACTTTTCAGTACAGAAACTTCACTTAAGCCTTAGATTAGGCTTAGGGAGAAAGACTAGACATGACAGGTCATTCCAGAGTAAGCAAACCAGGCATGAAAACACACGATACAACAATGAAGCGTGCTAGGCTTGGGATGAATCATGAAATATTGAGGGAAATTTAAAAGTAGCATAAATGCAACAGAGAGCATTCACAGTGAGAGTAGTGATAACAGTAAAATTAAGAGAGCAAGAAATTAAGGAGCCTTAAAGACTAAGGTGAGAAGTTTCACTTTTCCTCTCTTGGAAGCAGAGATGAACTAGAAATCTGCATACAGCAAAGTAACTTGATGAGAGTTGCATTTTAATCAAATTACTAAAATGAGTCTTGTAGTGTTTACATACTCATTCAATGAATATTGATTCAATTCCTACCATGTGGTCAGATGCAGTGCTAGATGCTAGGACTTCAGACAAAACCAGGAAGGGAAATTTTCATTAATATAAATGTTGAATTTTGATGTAGGATGGCAACAGTGTGAAAAGAAAGGAAGAATCAGACAGATTTTGACATTGTTATCATATTAATATATATTAATCATTGAGTCAAAAGAAGGGCATCAAAGTTGACTCCACAGTTTGAAGTACAGGATGAAAAAATTGGGTTGTATTTGGGGGGAAGGTGATGACATTTATCTATGAAATGTTGAGTTTGAAATCGTTAAGTGATTTCGTCAAGTAGAAAGGAACCATGGATAGATGGAGTTCATATGTGAGACTTGATAATTCTCTCTTCTCACTCATTAGTTTTAGTTGACAACTCATAATTCTTAAACCCTGGTATTTGGGACACATGATATTATACCCAGCCACTGGAGAAGGTATTTTTATCTAGGAGAAGTCTGTATATCAATATTCTCCCTGTATGTTAATGTTATGTGACTTCACATAGATGGTAGCTAATGGGAGGATGGCAGGAATGTGGGGTAAATCAAGATATTTAGAAAAGAACATTACAATTTACTCTTTAATATATTTGAAGTGTGTTTAAAATGTAATCACATATATGTATGTAAATAAATGTGTTACACAGCTTTACACATATAAAAGCATATATACAGAAATGAGTATGCACAGTTCTTATAGAAGTGTGGATAGTGGAGTTTTCAGAATCAAGAAGTAGAAGACACATATGCATTTATTAAAACACTGTCCAAGGAAACCATTGATAATTTCATATATAAATTCATATATAAATTTCATATAAAAATTTAAAAGGTATTTTTGAATACTTTTTTACTTTCTAAACAAACGATAAAGACGAACAACCAGACATTAAAATTAGAATACACAGACAGTTATGAAAAAGGAAATTACACAATCAAAAATTGTGTGCATTCTCATACAAGGTAGCTTAGGTATTACCTAAGTTCATGTATGTATTTCAAATTTCCGTCTTAGCTATTACCTAAGCTATCTTGTATGGTAAGAAGTTTACATCTAAAAGACAGAAGTTACAAAAATGCATGCATTCAAATTCAGATTTAAAAATGAAATTAAAAATACATTACAAAATGTAAATCAAAAGGCATTAATTTATGCTAAAATTGCCTTTCCCTCCAAGGATTTTTAAATACTCAGCAAACTTTATTTTAGCAGTCGTGCTCTAATTTCGATTATGTGGAAATTATTCTGTCTTCATGAACAGGAAAACAGAAGAATAAAAAATAAACGACTTGTCTTTGTTTAGTACATCAAAACAGTACAAATAAAAAGATTCATACTCACACGTGTACATGCTAAGAACTCCTAATAAACCAAGTTGGCTTAAAAAAGGCTGAAACAGGCATTTTGAAAAATCACCTGGGGGTCAGGTATCAAACCCATGGCATTGAATAGAATTGCAAATGTGTTTCCTTTCGCATCTTGACAGCAATATACCTATTCTCTGCTTCTGGCAACACAAACAAGATATTCTCTCTAGCTTTACCCACATTTATCAAGGAAGAAAGAGACAACTATTACTGCTATCTACTTTAACCTGTCTAATCTTTCAATTCCTATTCAAGATTTCCTGGAAAATTCATGTATGTATTTCAAGCATTTGACGGGACAGTAAATAGGTATCAAAACAATTTCCTCTATGGAAATTGCAGTAAATACATTGAGAATTTTCTCCTTCCAAAAGGTAAAAGGAGTTCCTAGAGGAAGAATTCCTAAGGTACATACAATGTTAAAAAGAAAAAAAGAAAGTTGTTTAGGCATCTACATTCCAAAGGCGTATGCCTTGCCTTTACAGAGAGACTTCTTTCCAATATCCAGTTATAATGGCAAAGGAGAAACAAATAAACCAAAGACAAAAACTCTCAAGCACATTGTAAATGAAAGAAGGTGAGTTATCTATCTTCCCCTTTCCTTCTTTTTAATAGGCAATTTGGCTGTTCCTATCAGAATCTTACGGCCAGTAAATTCAGAATTCTATTCACCAAAAATAATTGCAAAACACATATGAATATGTTTATAAGAATGATCCCTGCAGCCTTCTTTGTAACAGCCAACAATGTAAACACAATAAGTTTTTTCCACAATAAGTAACTTAAAAATTATATTATATTCAAGATGTGGGATGCTGGGCAGAGATAATAAATAATTAGATTGAGGTGATATAGATAATGTGATGGATCTCACACATTAAATCACATGTTAAAGAGAATCCAAGCTCTAGATTAAAAAAAAACAACCCACACACAAACAAGCATACAGGTAGATATGCGTTTCTATGAGCATTAAAAATTATAGAAGGAGACACATTTAATTTTTGTTTTTGTTTTTTTTTTTACTTCATGGGGAGTAAGATAATGGGGCAATTTTACAAGGAGAAACTCTGACCTTTATAAAATTCAGTATTTGAGTTTTTATTTACAATGGCCATGTAAAAACAAGAAAGCAAACACAAAGTTTGACTAAATGCCAGTGACTTTGTTGGAAGTAGTTGCTATTTGCTCCTAGGTTGATAATCAAGGTCTACATCTAGCCTGAAGTTGAAGTAGCAACCTCTCTTACTGCTCAGGAACTGGTTCCTGAGATACCAAAGCTGGATCCCCTCCCAACCCACACTATGAGAACCTGTGATTTTGCATCTCCTCAGCAACTACAACTCCCAGGATGCAGAATGGCAGAAAGGACAAACATGGCTAGAGAGGGAATGGATAGTGGAAGGTGGAGATCACCTCATGATAAAGACAGATGAGTGAAGAGTAGTCAGGAAGAACCCTGGGAACAATAAACTTTGGAGGTTGTAGTTTTCATGCTTTGTTGTCAAATAAAACATAAAGTTTGACTTAGGATTGCTAGGATATGTTTAGTCTTTCTTATAATTAATTAAGAGGAAAATAGGAGCAGTTGGCTCCCTTCCGCTTAGGAAGGTACCAGTAGACTAATAATCACTGTGTATTGGACAATAGGTAAGAGGCTACATACATATCCTGCCCTTCAGCTTACGACAGGACAATGAGATTTGATGCGCACCAGGGGATCAAAAGCAAACTAATACTTTGTTGGTTAGCAAATGCCAAGGAACTAAATGTGACCTTTCTCAAGAATTTACAAAGTAATTGGCATTGATGAAGACGTCTGTTATTTAAAAGCAGAAAGGGGTTAACTTCTAAAACATATAAGGAACTCATACAACTTAACAGCAAAAAGAAAAAAGAAAAAAGAAAAAACAAAACAAAACAAAAACCCCATTAATAAATGAACAAAGGACCTGTACAGACATTTTTCCAAAGAATATATACAAACAAGCAACAGGTATACGAGGAAACTTCAAAAAGTTCATGGAAAATATGAATTAAAAGATAAAAATTTAAAAAAATATAAACTTATTTCTCAACGTAAGCTCCATTAAGGTCAAGACAGTTTTCTAAGTAATGATACCAGCCGTTTAGTTGACCCCTGAAGATCTGAGGGCCCTTGGAATTTAACCATGTCCATGCAGTCTTTTCCTATTATTAACTGAAGAAAAATGGGTGTCCTTTAAAATTTTTTAACATTGAGAAACAAAAAGAAGTCAGAGGGAGCAAAATCAGGACTGTAAAGTAGATGCTTAATGACTTCCCACTGAAACTCACAAAATTGCCCTTGTTTGAGGCAAGAGCAGAAGCACTGTTGTGCTGGAGGAGGGATCTCAGGTAAAGTTTTCCCAGGTGTTTTTTTGCTAATACGTTGGCAAACTTTCTCAACACTTTCATAATAAACAGATATTATCATTGTTTTGGTCCTCCAGAAAGTCAACCAGTAAAATGTCTTGAGTACTCAAAAAAACTGTTGCCATGATCTTTCTCTTGACCAGCCTGCTTTTGCTCTTCCTGGACCACATCCATGTCTTGGTAGTCATTGCTTTGATTGTGCTTTGTCTTCAGGATCATGCTGGTAAAGCGATGTTTCATCTTCTGTTATAATTATTTGAAGAAATGCTTCAGGATCCTGATCTCACCCATTGAAAGTTTCCATTCAAAGCTCTGCTGTTGTCTGCAGCTGATCTGGGAGCAATGGTTTTGGCATCCATCAAGTAGAAAGTTTGCTCAACTTTAATTTTCAGTCAGAATTGAGTATGCTGAAACAATCGCATGTGACATCTATGGTGCTGACTATTGTTTCTGCTGTTACATCATCAGTCCTCTTTAATTAGGGCATGAACAAAAATAATTTTTCTTCACAAATTGATGTGGATGGTCTGATGTTGTGGGCTACACTTTCAATATTGCCTTGTCCTGTCTTAAAATGAGTTATCCATTTGTAAATTACTGATCTCTTTTGGACACTGTCCCTATAAGCTTTTCATAAAGCATCAATGGGATTTCACTATTCTTCCATACAAGCTTTACCATAAATTTGATGTTTGTTCCTGCTTCAATTTTAGCAAAATTCATGTTGCTCTTTTCAAAGTGATGTCTTATTCTTCTCAATGCCTTAAACTAAGTTCTGTCAGACATATTACAGCAAGTTAGTATGAGTTTAATTTGGTGCAAAATTTTTTGAAATCTATGCATTTTTTATAATACATATATTACATGAACTTTTTGAAGGCCTCCTATATGAAAACATAATCAAAATCACTAATCCTCTAGAAAATGCAAATTAAAACCAGGAGATAGCACCTCATACCTATTAGGATGACTTACCAAAGACAATAAATAACAAGTGTTGGTGAGGGTGAGGAGAAAAGGGAACTCTTGTACACTTGATGGGAATGCAAATTGGTATTGGTATTATGGAGAACACTATGGAGGTTTCTGAAAAAAATTTAAAACAGAACTATCATACAACACAGCAATCCTATTCCTGGGTATATAGCCAAAGGAAATGAAATCAGTTTCCTAAGAGATATCTGTACCCCCATGTTCATTGCAGCATTATTCGTAATAGCCAAGATATGGAAACAACTTAAGTGTCCATCTACAGATGAACAGATAAAGTGTGATGCACTCACACACACACAGAAATATTATTCAGCCATAAAAAAGAAAGAAATTCTGCTATTTGTGACAACATGAATGAACCTGAAGGACATTAAGCTAAATGAAATAAACCTGACACAGAAAGACAAATACTATACAATATCACCTATACGTGGAATCTAAAATAGTCACATTCATAGAAGGAGAGTAGAATGGTGGTTGCCAGGGCTGGGAGGCTAGAGAAAATGGGAGATGTTGGTCAAAGAGTACAAAGTTACAGTTGTAAGATGAATAAGTTCTAAAGATCTGATGCACAGCATGGCAGCTACAGTCAATAATGCTTGTATTGCTTATTTGAAATTTATCCAGAAAACAGATTTTAAGTGTACTCACTAAGAACCCTCTCCCCACATACAGTAATATAGATAGTGACAGATGTGTTAATTCATTTGACTGTGGTAATCAATACACATGTATGTATATCAAATCCTCACACTGTACACTTTGAATGTACATAACTTTTATTTTAAATGTCTTAAAATTAAAAAAATAAAATATTGATTGTACTGCAAAAACAAGAGAGAGAGAGAATAAAGCTGATAGGCTTCAGAAAAGCTTTAAGGTTGAAAAAATTAACAACACATTGGAGACTACTTGTGAAAATCATGCTATGTCCTAAAACATCCTATCAAATAGTGTAAGTAGTAAATTAAAGACTAATAAGGAATTTCTTAGCCTGTGTAAGGTTAAGTGTTTAACACAGCCAATACTCTTCTCATTCTGCAAACTAAAAACATATTTATTAAAAGGCTCACATCACATTCAATGGCCACATCTACTTCCTTAATGTGGTTACATGGAGTTTTTAAAGGCTAATCAATTGCAAAAAATAAAAATAATAAAAAGAATTAAAAATCATTGCTTTGTTGTATGATTTAGTCATGCAAAAGTAACAGGACATTGCAGTCACTGTGATGATACTGGTAGTTGAAACGTGGCTTTTGACAACATAAAGTGTTTCTGTCTGAATGCGTGTAATGCAATCACGAATTTTCTCTCTTAGAAACAGTGATTCTTTGAAGCAGAGTCACATGGATTTCAAAAAAAAAATTTATCATTTTTTCTACTTTTTCTGTTCCAAAAGATATAGAGAAAATACATCTGGCGCTTCTATGTCTTCCAACTCTTTTGTGCTCTTACAGAATGGATAAGCCATTCTACTATTATATAAAAGAGGTGGGACATCTTTGGGATAGGAAATTTACAACAGAGAGTAAAAGTGAATTCTTGAAGATGTGACAAGCCAATTGAATTTCTGCTATAAAGTGGGACCAAAAGCATTAATACACTCTCTTACTTTTTAACTCTTCCTACTCTACTTCCTCCCTCCATTCCCATACAAATGCACATATAGAACCAAAGCCTGGTAGGAATGCCAACTAATTGTATGAGCAAAAATAACGTATGTTTTCTTTGATTGTTGGTGGTTTTATTACCATCAACTTGCTAATTTTATATTTCATAGTTTACCAGTAAACTTTTACTATGTGTTAGGCTGATCTAAAACAAAATGTCAATTAATGCTTCTATAGTTGAAATATTATAGTTGGTAATACATTAATGGTTCTCAAAAACATATTTTCTGTTAATAGATCAGTCATTACAAAATGAATCACAAAAAAGATGTTTGTAGTTGGCTGAATAGTGGTCCCCCACCAAAAGATAAATCCACATTCTAATCCCCAGAACCTATGAAGGTGATGTTATTTGGAAAAGAGTCTCTATAGGTGTAATGAAATTAAAGATTTCAAGACTGTATCATCCTGGATTATCTGAATGGGCCCTAAATTCAGTGATTAGTATCCATGTGACAAAAGACACATATGGGAGAGACAAATAGGGAAGAGAAATCACATAAAGATGGAGGCAGAAAATGAGTGACACAACCTCAAGCTGAAGAATGGTCACCAGAAGTTGGAAGAGGAAAGGAGGGGAATCTCTGGAGGGTCACAGCTCTTTCAAGACCAGACTGTGGCCTCCAGAACTGTGAGAGAATAAATATCTGGTGTTTTAAGCCAACAAGTTTGTGGTAATTTATTACGACAGGCCTCAGAAAACCAATACTACCTTTTTTTCTTTTCATGCTCTTCCTATCATTCAAAGATTAAAAATAATAACAACAATCACACCCACTGAACACCATCTGCATGTCAAAATAGTGATACATTTCTTACAGTCTTCTTATTCAACCTTCTTAAGAACTCTGTGAAGATGACATTATTATTAACTCATATTGTTGATGAAGAAACTGAGAACTTGGATTCAATCCCAAGTAGATCTGACTCCAGTCCACGTTCCTCCAGTAAAAACAGGAAAGAATGAAGAATGTAAAGTAAATAAATCCTTCTTTGCTTGCATGTACATTCTAAAAGTCCCTGGAAGGAAGGCAAAGGATAGGGAGATGGGAAACAAGGTGGGAGGGTCTCTTCTGCTTCACTACATTTTAAAATATTTCTGAACCATGTTAATGTACTATCCACTCAAAAACAAACAACATCAGTTTCCTGGTAAAAAGCAGCTTGTAAATTCCCAATTGGATAAAAAGAAATTCATGAAAATATAAATTTATGGGCAGAATAAAGAGTTTTAAGAATATTGCTAAAATTATATCAGACTTAGAAAAATTTGTCAAGAAATTATTAGGTAACCAGCAGAGTGCTACTCAAATAAAAGCCAGTCCCTTCTTATAATATTCCCTAAGTCTCCCACCTTCTACTTCATTTACAAGCATCCACTTCACCACTGACAATAGGCCAAGAGTCAACAAAAGTAATGAAATATCCCAATGTTCAATGTACAGGTCTCTCCCTCAGGAATTTCCTTCCTTTCCTATTTGTTATAGTTATTGAAAGTTTGATAATATAGCCTAAGACAGTGCAGACCATTAGATGTCTCAAAACACAGATTATGAAATTGTTACTAAGGGAGTTATAATTTGTTAATGATATTTAAGAAAATGAAGAAAATTTTCTGTTTTAAGTGATTTGCATTTAGACTTAGAGTTAGGATAAGGAAGTAATTATGACCTCTGATGGCATTCTTGAATTTACAGTTCTAAAACTTTAGTGCCTTTCACCATAGTCCCCTTATTTAAGAAGTGTGAGCTATAAAAACACCAAAGAAATGGGATTTTCTTTTTTTTTTTTTTTTGAGACAGAGTTTCACTCTTGTCACCCAGGTTGGAGTGCAATGGCATGATCTCGGCTCACTTGCAACTTCCACCTCCCCGGTTCAAGCAATTCTCCTGCCTCAGCCTTCTGAGAAGCTGAAATTACAGAGTGCACCACCACACCCGGCTAATTTTTGTGTTTTTAGTAGAGACAGGGTTTCACCATGTAGGTCAGGCTGGTCTCCAACTCCTGACCTCATGATTCACCTGTCTTGGCCTCCCAAAGTGGTGCGATTATTGGCGTGTGCCACATCCCCAGCCCCATAAAACAGGATTTTCATTGTTATATTACTCTTCCTTGCTTCACTCTTGTCATTAATTTAAAAAAGATAAAGAAAATAACTCTTTTGAGATGGAGTCTTGCTCTGTCGCCAGGCTGGAGTACAGTGGCGTGATCTCAGCTCACTGCAACCTCCGCCTCCCGGGTTCAAGCAATTCCTCTGCCTCAGCCTCCCAAGTAGCTGGGACTACAGGCATGCACCACCATGCCCGGCTAATTTTTGTATTTTTTAGTAGAGATGGGGTTTCACCATATTGGCCAGGCTGATCTCGAACTCCTGACTTCGTGATCCACCCTCCTCGGCCTCCCAAAGTGCTGGGATTACAGGCGTGAGCCACCGTGCCTGGTCGAAAATAACTCTTCATCAAAACAGTTACTCAGTTTTTCATTGTTATCAATTAGCATTTTATCAAATCTTCACAACTACTCAATATGCCGATAGAAACTGGTGGTTCATCTTTGCCAGAGACACAAACCCCAAAAGATAACTGAGTAGATTAGAGTCAGTCAATAAAATCTAGGTCAAACTCAATAACCTTCAAACAGCAGGAGCCACAGTGCATACTAAATGCACCAACCATGAACTAGACGTTTTGATGAAGTCAAAACCAATTCAGGGCCGCTGGAGGATGATCCATTTCCATATGCTGACTTTTGCATGACTTTCCCTTTTTAGTATATTTACTTTCAAATGTAACTTTTATTTTACTACTTTAAATAAAGTGCTTAAAATGACAAGCTGATTCCTGGTAATTAATTTTTGATTGACTTTTCCTGATATGACTCACCAAACTGAGCCATGAGAGACAGAAACTGGCAGGGGTAGAAACTTGTGGTTAAGGTATAACGAACTAACTGAAACCTTCAAATAACCAAGATTTCAATATCAGAAATCACAAATGAAACTTAGAAAGAGCAGAATCAGCAAATTATACTGAGTGTAAGCCAAAAAGACCTTTCTTATAGAGACTCAACTTGTTTTCAGGATCATTTACATTTAACTCTATGGAGCAATGAGGGTATGTTTCCAAGCATCCTAAATTTCACAAGTGCTTCTGCGAAATGTTTTCCTCATTGTTTGTTCCTCATTTGCACACTGGAGAGGAAACTGAACCAGAAGGTCTCTTATGAAAAAGGTTTTGCAATGCGCACATTTTCTTCAATCAAATTCACTGATTTCTTGAAAAATATATTCTAAGAGTACTATTGTGAGCTAACGCTTTAGGGAAGATAAACATGAAGTGTGATGATTCTATTAACCAAGTGTCAACTTGAATGGATTGAAGGATGCAAAATAGTGTCCCTGGGTGTGTCTGTGAGGGTGTTGCCAAAGGAGATTAACATTTGAGTCAGTGGACTGAGAGGCAGACCCATCCTCAACCTGGGTGGGTACTACCAAACGAGCTGCCAGCTTGGCTAGAATAAAGCAGGCAGCAGTTGTAAAGCCTTGGCTTGCTGTCTTCTGGTCTTCATCTTTCTCCTGTGCTGAATGCTTCCTGCCCTCGAACATCAGACTCCAAGTTTTTCAGCTCTTGAACTCTTAGACTTACATCAGTGATTTGCAAGGGGCTCTCAGGCCTTTGGCCACAGACTGAAGGCTGCAACGTTGGCCTCCTTACTTTTGAGGTTTCGGGACTCAGACTGGCTTCCTTGCTGCTCAGTTTGCAGACACCCTATTGTGGCCTATTGCGGCCATCACACCTTGTGCTCATGTGAGTCAATATTCCTAAATAAACTGCCCTTCATGTAAAGATGTATCTTCTTAGTTCTGTCCCCCTAAGAAACCCTAATATAGTAGGTTTCTCCTTTCCAGGGGTATGCACCCTAGGTGGGGAACATAGAGTGATGTGGTAAGTGCTGCAACTTATGACAGTGAAATGTCATGTACCAGGTGCCTATGGAGGACAGGGTTACTGATTATTCTGGGGAATTAGGAAACATTTCACAGATGTCTTTGAGATAGAAGGCCATTGAAGAGCTAATGCTTTAAAGTTTTTGAAAGTGACTTGGCTTTTTGCTTTTTTCAGAAGAGCATCCTTTAGTATGCTCTGTATTTTTGAAATTATTGTGAGGCTTCTGTTAATTTGAAAGTCCTAATGCTGGGAATTGATCTTATGTGTTTCTACATTTTTGAAATGTATTTTTATATTTATATGCTTTACCAAGCGCCTATGTATCATTATATTTGTACATTTTAAGAAAGCAATGATCACTATGGGATATGTTCCAGTAATAATTATAGTTCTTATTCATGCCACTTCTTTGCCCCAACACTGGCATGAATTTTTTATAACATTATTTTGAGATAATTTTAGATTTACAGAGGAGTTACAAAAATAGCTGAGTTCCCATACACCTTTCACCCAGCTTTCCCTAATGTTAACATCTTATATAACCATAGCACAATTGTCAAAACTAAGAAATTAACATTGGCTTAAAACTACAGCCTTTATTTAGATTTCACTAGTTTTTCCTGTGAAGTTTTTTCTTTTCAGAGATCATGACCTTTTTTAAAAAATAATTTACTGAATGACCAGTTATTTAAGAGAGAAAAAAGAATAGGAATTAGAACTGCCAGCTTCTTAAATGAGAGATTCATGTTGAATAATACTTTTTGCTTACGTTTTGAAGTATTTAAGTGAGATAAGCTTTGTTCAAAGTTATTTTACATGCTACTCATAGTATAACGTTGGCTGAACTCTGACAAATGGTAGCTACACAAAAATACATTTTTTCATGATTCAGTTCTCTATACTTCACTGTTTTAAAAGTGAAGGTGGTTCTTTACCTTGGGGATAGAAGGGTCACTTCCATCTGATGAGGTTTCTCAAAATAGTGGCATCTATAAATTCCCTTTTCTAGTGGGAGAACGGGAGAGTGGTAGCTGCAGGTATTTATACTGAGATGCTCATCTGCTAGAAACACAAGCTCCTCTACCATTTAACATCAAAGCAAGAGGTGATTTGTCACAGGGATCACTGGACATACCTCATTATTCCTCTGCATTATTTCTTATCTAATTAGCCAATAGAGACAAGGTGCTTTATTCAAATTACCCTACCTTTCAAGGATTTCACTGTAGACTTCACATAAGAATTCTAGTAAACCAGACCAAAGAGAAAAATACCTGAGATAACACCCCTTCCCCGCCTCCCCCCACCCTGCCCCCCGCTTGTTTCTTCTTTTCTCCCATTCAGACTGGAAGCATTGGCTAGGATCCCATTATATTTTCATCTATTCAGTAATGTGAAAGCTTGGATCCTGGAATAACAAATGTGCTTAACTACCCATGGCATACCACAAAGAACATTATTTTGACATATATATGAAAACTGGAAGTATAAATTTCTCTGGCACAAGGAGGATACTCTATCTCTCCTAGAAGTTAACAGTAGACTACTCTAACATAACTTGTCAGAGCATTGCATTTTAGTAATTCTCCAGAGTCCTTGGCATTAGTCAGAAATTAAATTTTCTTGCAGTGTCGTGTCTAGCGTCAGCGAGCTGCAAAGCGCTTGCACCTCTACTGGAACTTGTATCCTTATCATAGATTTGGTTCATTAGCTAGAAAAAAAAACATTATTAACAGCCACAGTATTTCCTTCCATTAAGCATAAGCTTCTGCTAGTGTTTTCCACAACTCTTACACGACAGAGTGCCAAGATGCTACACAAACAAAAATTTCATGTTGCTTTGAAAATAGAAGCACTTAAAAAACTGCGGAAATAGCTGTTCCCTATTTAAGAGGTCACTGGAAAGCCTAGTGGTCTGGAGAAAATGTATATGGTAATGTTTGTAAACTGTAGATAACTATGCACACAACAGGCTTAAATGCAATTCTGCTTCTTTGTATCTTCCACAGATCCTTGCATATAGAAATACTAAGATGTTTGTCAATTGTCTATTATATTCTGTCCAAAGGATCTCGATAGATAATAAATGAAAAAATCATTAGTAATATCTCAGTAAATCTAGTGGAAACACATATGCAAAATATAAAACTCCCAATCTATCTTGATATACTTCGATATAGTATTTTAGTAGGGTTTTTTGGAGCCATCTAAATCCACCTGACATAATCATTTCCTCATGAATGGATTTTAAAAATTAAGTGACTCAAACTCCATAAATGCTGAAAGCCTTAAAATATTGTTTTTCTTATTTTCACTTAATCTACTGGTTGGCTCAGGCTAAGAAACCACAGAGATTAGAAAGACTCTGATCCAATACCACTGTCCTATATTATACACATGAAGCTGGACTTAGGATCACGAAAAATTCTGCAACCACCGATTGTAAGAATGTGAGGCTGATGTTGCTTCAGATGTCTACTATGAGCAAACTGGTTTCTCGCTGAAGTCTGGATATGATGTTTTTCTCATCAGATTGATTGTCAAGGCCTTCATTTAATGGGTAACAAGTTAAAAAACAGAAAGTGGTGGATTCTGATTGATTTTCTGATTTGCCCCACTGCATGGCACAGTCAACAATTAGATTGGTTGTTTCAACGCCTTTTATTTCACCATTACGAATTTCTACCTGTGAAGAAACAAGCCTAGGGCAGTTGCTTTGGTATCATGCCCATGGGTAGGCCCCCAGGCATAAGCAAACACATACTGTCCTGATGCAACAGTAACTACAAGTTTCTAATTTTAGTTCCTTGACTACAAAAAAGAAAAAGAACATGTAAACAGCAAGTCATTTACCACTCATGAATCAACTTTCAGTGATGAAGAAACAATGAATATAACTATTATATTAATATCACTCTTAAGAAAAGTAACTCTTGTACTATTAAGAAAACTTCTATGGCTTGACCATAAACACAGGAAAAAGAGAAACTCCAGTAAAAAGCATTGTTTTGAGAATAAATTAAAATAAAGCATTTGATAGGGACACTTACCCAGCAAACTAACCTTCTATATAAAGACAATGTATATATGCATTTGGTGTCATTAATAGCATAAACAACAACCTAACAGAAAGTTAAGTCTTAAAAATAAAATAGAGAGTGAATTCATAAAAGCATAAAAGATGAACTCTTAAAATATATTGTATTTTCCCTCAAAGGAGACTTTATTATATGTCTACACACATCTTACTTTTAAGGGAGGTTCTAACCTTTTATTAGTAGAATATCTCAAAAGAATTCACCATGCCTATTATATTTAAGCATGACTTTTTTATAAAATAAAGTCTATCAAATATGCTTTATACATAAATATTTTGGTCACAGTTCATTATTAGTTAATTAAAATATATTGCCAACACATTTTTAATTTGATCTAAATTATGACTCAAAAGATCTCATTTTTAAATTAGAATATGACTCCTGTAATTATGACATTATTCTTTATTTAGGTATTCCTTCAAGGTAGACTAAAACTGATTTCTCAGAACTTACCTTTTTGAGAGTTATTATATCCCAGTGCCCTACATTTTGTCTCACATTATTGCCTTATTGCTAGTGATTGACAACACAAGCCCAGGAATATCCCCCACTGATGTACAGGGGAATTAAAAGCCTACCCTCTTCCTTGGCCTTTAAGATAGCCTATCTTAATTGTTTTTTAAGATAAGAACAATTCCCATGATTATTGAGAAGTCTGACTTCTACCTAAAATGTTCTTTTCCTCACTTTGTGATTTCACATAGAGCACTGATTCATTTGAATAGGCAACCTTATTATCAGCATGAAGCCAGGTTTTGGCCAATGAGAACGTAGGCAACACTGTTTCTCCCCAGTGTGTCTTCAATTTCCTTTATTCAAGCAAAATTTGAGAAGAGGTTTCTGGTGAAAACGTTTGTAGTTCTGCAAGGCAGATAAAAGGCTGTGGACAGGGATCGTGATTCATTTTTGTTTCTAAGAAGTCCTCTGGAGGTTCCATTTCAGTAGTACCTTTGCCAACGGAGTCCTGCAATGACATACTGGACTCATTAAGGGGCCCCACCTTTCTGGCCAGTCACAAGGTCCTCTTGGCTGCAGGTACCAGATTTATCCTACATTTCCGTCACAATGGGGAACGGGGCAGGCCAGTTTTATTTTAATATTAGATATTCTAATAATATAAATAAAGAGCAGATAATTATGTCCTCACTAGGAAACAGGATTCTCAAGTTAGAGAAAAAATAAATACATAATTGGATGTCTAGCCTTTTCTTTCTTCAAATAGCTTCTTTTTAATACTTAAAGACCAGTGATAAGATTCAACAATTTAAATGGCCTCATTTCTTTCTTCGGTGCTTTGGAAGGGACAGGAACAGCATTTCCCACATTTTTTCCCACCTATGTGTTCTAGTTATTACTCTCAAGTAGAATTGGTATACACAGCTGATTAACCAACTTGAAAAAATGTTCTGGTTCATGCTTCTGCCACTACACTGCCCTAGAGCCTTATATCATTCAAGAAAATTGTATATTCAAGAAAAGGTTATTTTCTGTAAGAGAAATAACAAAAGGAGCTATTAAAAACTCTCAACTGCATCTAACCACTTATAGCTATGCATGATAAGGGGATAAAAAGGAGTACAATGAAGAAAGGTGTTCTTTTGAAACTTACATTGATGGGGTAAAATGGAATTGTAGCACAAGATGTGGGGGGAAAAGATTACTGCAAAGATATTAGCGCTAAAATGGAAGGACCAAGGACTAGCTTTTATTTTTCTGTATGGATCAACTGTTGAGTGAACAGAAAATAAACAGTTGAACATATTTTTAGATATTTGGTCTTAAAAAGTTAACTCTAACTTCAGGAGTATGGCCTTACAAACAGACATCAAAGTCCCTCCAGGCATAAAGCATATAGGAGGAGCCATCTTTAAGAATGAAAACAAACACTTCAAAGAACCCATTCCCCAGATACTCTCATAGCTGTACCAGGCCAGACACTTTTTTAAAAAAGTAACTTTCTATTTTATTTTTATTATACTTTTTAGAACGATGCTGCATTCAATTTGCATGTAGATCTATTGACATTCTGTCTGCAATGAAAAGATATGAGACTACTTGACAGGCATTCAGAATTTCTTCCTAATCTTCTGTTTTATTAGGTAGAAAAAAACACAACGATAATCAAGTATAGATACTTAAATGAAAGAACATTAAAAAGCTGGTGATTTTGGCTATTAAGTATTCCATGTAATTATCTTTTACTCATTCATTTCACAGTCTGTGTCCTATATTGCTTAATTACAAAGAAAAGAGTAGACTGCTTATGTGTACACTAATTGCTGAATGTGTAAGCAAATGAATGAATAATCCTGTTCTCAATCCACAAGAAAAGAAAATATTAATGAAGGGAATACAAAGAAGGCAAAAATAGGAGGATATACTCAACAAAATTATTTACTACCCTCTTAGTAAAACATGGTTATAAACACACAGTATCAGAGCTAATTTAGGTAACTCCCATACTTAATCTTACTCATTATATTCATACCCTAAATTTTAAAAAGATATATTACATAAGAGTTAAACATCTGCAAAAAAATACTAATGTTGAAAAGTCAATTTATTTAACCTATTTATTTATTTATTTATTTACGAGACAGAGTTTCACTCTTGTCACCCAGGCTGGAGTGCAGTGGTGCGACCTTGGCTCACTGCAACCTCCGCCTACCGGGTTCAAGAGATTCTCCTGTCTGAGTCTCCCTAGTAGCTGGGATCACAGGCACCCACCACCATGCCCAGCTAATTTTTGTATTAAAAAAAAAATTAAAACAGGGTTTTACTGTGTTGGCCAAGCTGGTCTTGAACTCCTGACCCCATGATCCACCCACCTTGGCCTCTCAAAAGTGCTGGGGTTACAGGTGTGAGCCACTGTGCCTAGCCTAATCTAACCATTTTATATGCAAGGATGGGAGTCCTAGAGTAGCAAATGTATATTTTCTAAGAATCTATGATTCTGAAACATTCAGACAACTATTTTTTGGTGATTTTTCAGTATTCATATTCTACAATAAAAAGATGTAAATTGTTTAAGTATATAACTGTACTGACATATTACCTATATTAATGTGAAGAAGTTCCCTCTATCTCTATTTAATAAAGGTTTTTTTTTAAGATAGGAAGGATTCACATTTAATTTTATCAGATGTTCTTTCTGCATCTGTTGAAGTGACCATAAAACAAGCTGTAAAACAACCATTTTTAAGTTGTTATTTTTCACCCTCTATTTAACCAAGAAAAATGGTTTGTGTATATTTATGTCTGAAATTTATTTCATCTAAGAACCTAAATACCAAACTAGGTTTAAAAACCTAAAGATCTGCCCTTAAATGGCCATGCAATTTACTTTTATTCATGATTCTTGCCAAGAACTACCATCCTCATCTCTTTGATGACTAAATCTTTTTAAATTTTTTATTATAATATACAATATTCATGGAGCATCAATTGAAGGATGTATATATAGTCCATTAATTTTTCTCATCTTTAAGTTTTTGCCTAGATTCTATTTAGTCCATTTGAAACCTGAATATTTGGAATAAAGGCTTTTGCAACTTGTAGTATGATTTTTTTCCTGAAACATACTTTGGGGCTAGCACCTAGAAATGCTATAATAAACACCTCTATGAATTTTATCATTGCAATTTTTTTGTACAGATATTGGTGAGGCCATCATCTTTTATATCACACACAGTGTCCTTTTACGAGACCCATGGAAAAGGTTTTATTTACTTGTTATCCCCAAGAAAAGCTGTTCAGGGGACACTGTAAATCTTTTAAGTGTGCGGTTTTAAAACATGTCTGCAAATTCTTTGACACTCTTTCAATATGATTCCTCTCCCTTGAATATGGCCTCACTTTAGTGACTCAGTCCTAGTGAAGAGAAAGTGATACAAGTGGTGCTGCAAAATTTCTGGAGGCTGAGATATGAAAAACAACACAGATTCTATTTATTTCTGTCCATTGATTTCCCTTCTCCTCCTCCAGCCCTGCTTCACCTCTATTCTCCCGCCCATCTTTTTCTTCCTTCCCTCTTTCTCTGTCTTTTTGTTTCTCTCTCTCCCTCGTGTCCAACATGCCTCGGAGACCTTACCCAACATATATAACAAGTTCAGCTTCAACTACCTGAGCCATATAGACATAGAGAGAGATGCTCCAGGAATATCAGATTACTTGTTACTACTCTTGCGTGAAAGTCATAATAATGGCTCCCCAAAGATGTCCATGCCCTGATTCCTGGAGCCGGTGAATATATTAGATTACATGGCAAAGGGAAATTAGGGTTGGAGATGGAATTCAGTTTGCTAATTAGCTGCCCTCAAGATTATCCATGTGGGTCTAAGGAAATCATGCAAATCCTTAAAAAGGGAAGAGGGAGTAAAAAGAGAGTAGGAGAGAGATATGACTACAGAAGAATGGCCAAGGAGATGCAATGGCACTGGTTTTCTATATGGAGGAAAGGGGCCATGGGCCAAGGAAGATCGGAAGCTTCTAGATCCTGGAAAAGGCAAGGAAACAGGTTCTCTCGAGGGACATCCACAAAAGAATGCAGTTTTGCTAACACCTAGGCTGGATAATGTATGCATTGGACTTCTGACCTACAGAAGAGTAAGACGATAAATTTGTATTAAGTTATTAAGTTTGAGATAATTTGTTGCAGCAGCAATAGAAAACTATATTCCCTGTTTTAAGTCTCTAATGTAAGAAGCCTTTCTTATATATTATTTTATAAATGAAACAATGACCTTGCTTAATTTCAGTTTGGCCAGTAGGAAGTTTACTTTGCAGTATCTCTTATCTCCACTCAGTTCCTTTTTTCTTGATACGTTTCCTCTCTTGTGGTAGGCTTATTTTTGTATACTGTCTCAAATCTTTTAGAGCAGGGCCAGAAATAAATAAATAAGATTAACTAAAACAATATATATGCCATTAACTAGCAGAAGTAACAAAATAGAAGGAAAAAGGGGTTTCTTCTCTTGTTTCTATTAAAAATACAATAAACTCTTATAACAGGTCAATCACGATGGAGAGCATCAATTGAAGACATTTAATTTGATATTAAATACAGAAGTAAAAATACATTTAATTTTGATATTTTGTAAAAATATGGAAATATTAACTCTTCTGTTTTTCAATTTAAAAACAATAAACAAAAACTTCTTATCCAAGATATAATTAAAAATGTATGTGTATATGTACCTACACACACACACACACACACACACATTCTTTCAGCTTCCTATTATATATGGTTAAGTAAGAGAGTATAAAGGAAATGGAAACCAGAGGTTAAGAGAAAGACACAGAAATAAAAGGAAAAATATCTTTTTTAAAAGTTCAGTGTACACACACACACACACACACATAGAATAAAGAACCTCACAGAGACACATAGGAGGTAGAGAATCAAACAGGAATACACATAAAATGCATCCAGAAACAGGCACACACAGAAAGAAAACAAAGACACTTTCACAACATAACACTCCCAGCACATACCTTTTGGAGACATTCCTACTGGAGATTTCTGTTATTACACTAGATTTTAACATTCTAAACACTAATATGGATATTATCTACCCCTCACCAACTGCTCTATAAAGTTTATGAACTCTTCCTTTCTCAGGTCTTCTAAGCTTCAGAAACCAAATCCTCTGAAGGCAGCTCAGCCTCTCCAGGTTCCTGAGCAGAGGTGGCCACTGTAGAGGGAGCACAGCAGAGGCAACTACCTGACGACTGGAGTCCTTGCTGTTGCTTCAGGCAACTCTTCCATACTTGCCTGCCCGCCTAGCTGCCACTTGGCGACAACCATCGGTGTGGGCCACTTCCATGTAACCAAGACCCCTCTGTCTCAGTTATCCTGTTAGGCTGGGAGACCTGTCCTAAAACGCCATCCAACTTGTGGGACGAGCAACCAATGAAATGGGTACATCTGTCTCTTCTACATAGCCGGTGCTGCTGGCTGGGATCCTGCTCCAAAATCTATGTATTCAGCAAAGCCACAAAATGTAGTGGCCTAGCCACAGATTCCTGGTGCTGATCTCCACCTGGCCACAGTTTTCTGCTCCCTTTCAATATTATAATTTGTACTACTGGACACCTCGTTTAAATCACTAGCCCAGCTCTGTTTTCTATTTTATTATTTTGGTTGTGAAGGAAGTAGCAGAAAAGTTTCCTCATGTGAGGGAAGAAGCAAATCACTCCGTCAAGTGAAAGTCAGAAAAAAGAGGGATAAAGAGGAGGCTTAAGTGTACATATAGCCCCATCAAATTTGCAAAGCTATTTGTTTACGGCGAATAAATATAGTAGAACAAAATCTTGGGAATTCTTGTATCTTACAATTAGTTTCTTGTATCTCTAGAATTGTTGGCATTTAGTTCTCATGAGATTGAATGGCTACTGAAATTGCTTTCATCATAATCAACAAACGTTATTCTGAAGTGGTAGACAGAATTAAGTAGTATACAGAATTAAGTAGTACACAGAATTAAGTAACACTAAGATATTTCCCTCCATTTGAGAAAGTAAGGTCTCCTATGATCTTGGCCATCAGTAGGAACTCATTATTCCTGGGATAGTTCCACCCACTGTCACATAAATGTTGCATATGAATTCCATTTTATATGAGTAGAATGCTTTATAGTTTATAATGCACTTGTGCATTAATCATATGGAATGAAGTTGCTTTCTGTTCAGCTGTTCTATGCAAGTACTGAGCATTATTTGCAGATAATGTGCTTCACTGAGCCTGTACGGCATTGTTCACGCATCAGCTGTAAATCAAGATTGACTTTTTGAACCTAACTTTGCATAATTCAACAAACTACTCAACATCCTCTGCCTAAGCAGGCTCATGACTTAGAAGAATATGCAAAGCTAAATAACTACCCATGACTGTCTAAAAATGATTAAATAACAAAAAGGTTTTGCACTAACAAATCGGGAATGAGTCACTTACTAATTCTTCCCTGATCAAGAAGTGACAGAGAAGGTGCCATTTACAAAGAGAAATGTCATGAAATGATTGAGTTGTGAATTTCATCGAGTTCCCGGCAATAAGCAAATGACCACAAAAGGAGGTGGTAGATGGGGGAAGATAACTGCTATTAAATACTCGTTTGTCAAGAGACAAATTTATCAGTCTTGGAGGTAGATTTAGTCTTAGCTCAGGAGAATCAATCAGTGCTGCAGCTAATGAGTATACTGCACTTAATCATTTCATCATATATAAGACCGAGCAGCGTAAATCAGAAACCTGGTTAGGTCAATACATAGTTACACGGTGTTTTTAACAGGGCACAACAATGAAACTTTATTACTCTGCTGAAGCCTTTACTTCCTTTTCATACTTCCTTTGGTACCATTATTTGGAAAGATGGCGGTCAGCTCCTCCACCAACCTTATTTCACAAAGGTTATCCTCTTTGTTTTGTCCTGTGCTTTTGGACAACAGTAAACCTTTTGTTACTATGTTTTTTCCCCAACTGGAGCTTTTCCAGGGAACAGACAGCCTTGTGCTTGTAAACTCTCCTTGTTTACACCACTCATATGAGCAAACGATAGTAACAATAGGAAGGAGGAAGAGGACGAGAGTCAATGTTTACCAGGTTCTCACCAGGTTATCAGGTAATTTTTTCACACATTTATTATAATAGCTGTATAGGTAGGTTATATTATTCCCACTTGACTAAGGAGGACAGATAGTGAGGTTCCTGGGTCACAGAAAGTGGCCCAGTAATGGTTTAAACTATAACATAAAACTCAAACAGTTAATCATCACATTAATAATTTGCATTGCTAGTGAAGTTCGAAGTCATGGAGGACGGTAGAATCACCGCCACATCACTGCGACCATACTGGAGTTATCATGTCAAGCTGGATGAGAAACTTAGCCTTGTGGTTCCCACAAAGTTTAACTACCTAACTTTATTATTTAGTTATTTCATGTGAATGTGTTTTATAGCTTTAATTATACTCAAGTTCATGAAAAGCAACAGCTATGTTTATACAAATTAAAAATTTTTCCTTTAGTACCCAGCACAGCGCTATTCATAAAAATCATCAGTATTACAATGGTTGAATCACTTATAAATTGTGTGATCTTAAAATACCCCATTCGGGCCTGAAGATGTACCTAAAATCTAGTTAATGTAAAACTGTAATTTGTATGGGGGCTGAGGACAGGAGTAAGAGTTATAAATGGCCCTGACAAGGACTGAAGTAGGGAATTAGAGGTGGTAACTATGGATGGTGGAAAGGAGAATATATTAGGGTGAGAAAAAGCACCCTGGGTTGGAGACACATAAAAGATACACTTTACCTCATTCTATATGCTTCGCAGGAGAGTTCCAAATACTTCCATGAGAACAAAGGAGGGAATCAGAGATTCCCCTGGACTGAAACACATAAGGCTCTCATGTAAACGAAGGGATGTCATTAAACCCTCAGATGGGAAAGGACGCTACGGGCAGTAGCAAAAGGAACTCTTCTTCATTTAGTATAGTGTTCAGGTAGTTTATCCCTCACGTCCAATGGCCCTTTTTCTTGCCTAACTTGGTCTTCTCTCTACCTCATATTCCTCATCTCCATAAACATTTTTCACCATGTGTTTTTCAGTTGTTCAGACTAAAACCCAAGGAGCCACCTCTGATTCCTCTTTCCTTCAGTCCCTATGTCTAGTCCTCAGCAAATCTTGACGTGTTCTTCAGAGCATATCCAGACTCCACCTAGTGTAGCTTCTTTCCATTTCCATTCTATCCCCCTGGCCCAAGTCACCATCATTGCTTGTCTGGGTTACTACAGAACCCCCACACTGGCACCAATGATCACTTAAACATATTTATCAGATCATGTCACCTGCCTGTTTTTGAACCCTCTTGTGGCTTCCTATCATACTTAAAGTAAAATCTAAGCTCTGCCATGGTCTAGGATTTACACAGTCTGATCCCAGCTCCTTCTTTGGCGTCATCTCCCACTACACTACACGTAAATCCACCAGAGGACACTTCTTTCCCTTCCTAAGACAGACCAATCTCATTAGCACCTTAAGGTCCTGATCTTCTCTCTACCTTAAATACACATACCCTATGTTTCCACAGGACTACTTCTTTCTTCTACTCCTTTCTTTAGCCTAGGTCACCTTCCCTGACTACCTGAACCCTCACACACACCTATCCGCACTGAAACCAGTCAGTGGCTAGCCCCACACCGCTTCTGTTTTCTTCAGAGTACTTACCACTACCATTTATTTATTTACTTGTGTGGTCTGCCTTTATGTCCTATTTCTGGGTTCCACATTCCTACGCTACTGTTGCATACAGGCTCATGAGAGTAAGGATTCTTATCAATAACCATATTGCCTAGAACACCACCATTTACATAATAAGAGCTGAATAACTATTTCTTGAATGAATGAATCCCAGCAAAAGTATTAGGTGCTTAAGCCTTTTCTGAAATCGCTGCTTAATAACCTACTTTTCTAGTGTGTATTTATTGAGAATGAAGTTTTTATATTCTCCAGTGATAGTTGAGAAAATATTTGATATTTTTGCCTTTGCAAAAAAAAGTGGGGGGGGAATATGTCACCGACATTTTCCTTGTACACACTGTTTTAATACTGAGGTACTCCCTATGGGAATCTAACCTCAGAATTATAATGTGAGGATAAGAGAGATAATTGAAAGGACAGGGTAAAAAAATCCGTGTTTCCTTTTTGGAGAATGCAGTAGAATTTGCTAGCATGATATATGACTATACATGCCCTCAGTAAGAGGGTGAACCTGCAAAAATGTTATTTCAGAATATTATATCAGCAAAGAGTTCTAACTCTCTTCCGTTTTGCCACAGGGTTTTTAAGATTGCTGTTACTGTGCTTACTTGAAACATAATCACAAATAAGAGGTGTGTGGAAACGACAGCTATATTAACTTTCTCATGTACAGTTCAGTATTTAACACACTTGAAAGCACTGCTCCTTCATTTTCATAGCGTGCTACACAGAGAAACAGACCTAGAGGATGGGCCTGATGGAGGCATAGCCGCACTGAAGGTGAGCAGGGTAATAAACGGATGCCCAAATACTTGAGGGGGTAATAAGGGAGTGATTAAACACTCCTTAAACACCACCTTGAACAGAGATCGGCAATGTAGAACTGCCTCAGGCAGATATAACTGGAGGGAAGGTCCAGTTAAGTTTGTAAGGTTTGTTTTTCCACTTTCTTTAAAGAAACCCCCCTGTTCCTCAGCTATTTCTTTCTCCCTGCTCTCAGGAACTTTACTCTGAATATGCTAAGCACACAACAGAGATGGCATTAAATTAAGCCCTCTTATGATATTTAACAAGACAAATTATATGATGCTTTTATAAAAGATATGTGCTTTTTTAACACAGGCCTCATAAAGATTTTCTTTAAACTCTTTGGCCTTGCTCTGTACATTTCATCATTGATGCTCAGCCTATTCCAGGCTGAAGAGGCTGCTGGTTTAGGGAATGTTTCCAATTTTCTCTCAAATCTTACTCTATGGATAATGCCTGTGGGCTCTAACTTTTTAGAAGGCTAGCTCTGATCCCAGAGGCTCGTTTTATATGAGGAGAAAGTACAGATTTTCTCTCTTCAGATTTCTTTCCTAATTAATGGTGAAAACAAACATGAAAAGGAAAGACAATAAAAAATAACATACAGTGTCATGTGACTAGAGATAAAGGTAGGGTATGATATGAATATACGTGAAGATCCCTCCTCAGGCTGTGAATGTGGCATTAAGAGGAGTGGCAAGTGAACACCCAGTTTGAGCAGCAGTTTGGGAGTGACGAGGCTTAAAAGTAGGTGACTCCAGTTCAAAGAACTTACATATCTGAAGGCAGGTTCAGGGTACTCAAAACCTAGGAGGGAGTCACACCTCTAAGACTTAATCAACAGTTTTTAATGAATGATTCCAGTCATTCTAACCCAGATGTTATCTAATTGCTTACATTTCATGATTTTTTAGTTAGAAGATGGCAATATTATATGGTTCAACCCCATAAAACTGGGAATAATAACAGGAGAAGGAAGAAGTTCACTTTTGGACTCATTATACTTTGCAAAGCCAGTTCAGCTTGGCTTATACCACCAAGTTCTCGTTTGTGAAGGTACAAGCCCCATTTCACACTTCGTACTATGTCCTGGCAGAAGAGGCATGTTATCCTTTCACAGTAGTATCTCAGCCTCTGCTGGACCTTCCTTCAGTGAATCTTGTCTCAGTTTCAACTGTGCCAACAAGGACGCATACAAAGCCACTGCCAATTTCTACAGGAACTTCAAATACACAGAGCAACAGAACTTCAAGGACTTGCTGAAACATTTTAAAGTCATATGAAGTGGCCTTCCGTTTCCTGGGTGGCCTCCTTTATCATCTTGGTCCCCCTAACCCTTTCTTTCCCCCATTCCTGCTCCTCACACCTCCCTCCTAGGCCTCATTCTAAATTCCTCTCCCCATACTCATATCAGTTCAGCTCTTTGTGGCTTCTTAAACTCCCAATTTTCATGTTATCATCTGTCCGGTACATGGCAAAACAACTCAATAGGATCTACCATCCTTAAAAGGCAGTCGCGGTTATCAATAAATGATTCAGTACACATTTATGGCAAACTATTCTGTGTTCAGCATTATGTTAGGTTCTAGTAGGGAGGAAGGAGTATCAAGCAATGTCCCCAAATGCCTCCTGGCTGAAGAATTCAGACTAGCTGGAGAGGCAAGCATTTCATAATAAAAGCCATATAGCTAAGGGATACATAAAAGTAGAGCTGAGGCCTCATGAGGGATGGTGGAAAAAGTGCACTGTGACAGTGTTTTCTGAGCCAGACTGGACAAGAAACACATTTCTTTACTGAAAATATGTTTCCAATAAACACCCTTTCTCAAAATGAAACAAGAAATCCAAACAGACCCTCCAAAACTAATTCATCTGTGTATGCCAATTACAGCTTATGCATTTGAATAAGGTAAGCCCTGATGGAGTTTCTGATTAAAAAGATAACTGATCTTGTGTACGATGTTCAATATCTGAGTGATGGGTACAGTACAAGCCAAGATTTCACTGCCATGCAACATATTCATGTAACAAAACTGTACTCATACCCCCTAAATCTATAAAACAATACAAAAATAGTTGATCATTTTTTAATGGTCACCTAAGGGGAAGAATATCATTAAATGTAATATGCAGTCCCTACCAGAAGATCAGATAGCAGAGTGAGACAGAACGAACCTATTAATGTTAGATCTTTTATATGCAAATAATTTTTCTTGACTCTATCATGAAGTTTGAGTATGCCAAAAGTTTAAGCTTCTGTTAGTACAGATTCTGCAACTGACTTCCAGACCACTTCACATATGAACATACAAATGACAGGCAGATTCTTTTATTTGTCCCTGAAAAGCTAAGTTTACATTGCTAAATCCTCTAAAGCAGAAAACAGAGAGGGCTCCCAAAGCTGTCTCTCAAAGGTAGAAGAAAGTAAAAAGCAGTATGTTTCAACCATGGTTACACATGGGACTCACGTGGAGAGCTTTCAAAATGCTGGATCCTAGGCATCATCCTCAGGGATTCTGGCTTAATTGGTCTGTAATGCGACCAAGACTTTTTGTGTCCCAGGTAAGCTTTTACAAATTACAGATCCCTGGGCTGCATTCCTGGGTGTTTCCAATTAAGTTATTTTGAAGTGACTTCCAGAAATCTGTGTTTTTAAGTCCCAAGAGCTTCCATGTTTGGCAAGATTTTTAAAAGCATTGATCTAATGCAAATTTGCAAAAAAATATATATATATATGTATATATATATCAGTTGTTTATAAAATTATACAGCTAGTACACATGCAATAAAAAAAATAAAGTAGTAAGTTTTTTTGTGCTGTGGCACAAAGTCTGTCCTAGGGCCCCAAGAACTTCACAATTTCCTGGGCCACCTGGAAAGTTAGTGTGGACAACAGTATGAAGTACTGAATGAAGCTCCCTTTCCTAAACCCTCATCCCTAGGAAGGTAAGCCAAATGACATTCACTGTCACCCAATTTATGGAAGATTACAAATATATGTCCCTTAGAAAAGCATGCCTATATTGCTCATGCATGGCTAAGGCATTAGCAAAAAAAAAACCCAAACAACAACAACAACAACAACAACAAAAAGAAAAGCATGCCTATAATTCAGCAGTCATCTAAGCTGGCAGTAGGGTACTGCTCAGTGACTATCTTTAAACAAAATGTGGGTATCTCACTGTATTCATTGCATCAACAATAGAACATAGTAGCCTGTTAGAAAAGCTCCCATGTGCAGCAAAAGAGGCCATACACAGAAAAGACTGTTGAAGTTCTGACATAGACATGTAACAGAAGGGAACCCTCTGCTGTATTTTGCTAAAAGGTAAAACACATTCTGACATTATATGTTCATGTAAGCAAAACAGTAGTACTACATTACTACATCATAGACTGAGAGTCTCCTTATCTGGAAATAAGGGAGATCTAATTGCAGAGATCTCACAGCGGTGTACTGTTAACAAAGTTAAAATAATGTCATTCACACCTGTAATCCCAGCACTTTGGGAAGCCGAGGCGGGTGGATCACAAGGTCAGGAGTTTGAGACGAGCCTGGCCAACATAGTGAAACCCTATCTTTACTAAAACTAAACTATCTAACCCTATATTTACTAAAAAACTAGCCGGGTGTGGTAGTGGGTGCCTGTAATCCCAGCTACTTGGGAGGCTGAGGCAGAAGAATCACTTGAACCCGGGAGGCAGAGGTTGCAGTGAGCCACGGTTGAGCCATCGCACTCTAGCCTGGGTGACAGAGCAAGAATCCAACCGAAAAAAAAAAAGTTAAAATAATACAAACATGTATATAGTAACACAGACAAATAAAAACACAATTCCAAATATGCTTATTTGACGGCTATTCATTAGTAATCACAAAATTATAAAATCTCAGAAATAAAAGGATCTTTAGAGATCTCATTTAGCCACTCACCTGCCCCACAGAATGAAGGATAACTGCACTGAAGTTTACAGATTTCCAATGAGAACTGGCACATCAAGATAGACTAAGGGTTAAGGGATCTGAGTTTTACTTCATTAGGCAGCTATGGAAACTCTGGAAGTCACATAATTTTTCAGGCCTTAATTGCCTCATCTAAAACGTGGGTGAGAATGAACTGAACTCAGCTTTGAAGTTCTCTCATCAAGGTATGCAAACGTTTGTCACTCTCTTTTAGTAAATTAATAATGAAACAAACACAACAAACAATAACCTCAAGTAATTTACCTTGCTATCAGGAAATACCTCAGGTGTCCACAAGATTTTGTTTTGTTTACTAGGTGGCTCGGGAAAAAAAAATGAAAGAACTTGCAAAGTCTTTGTGATTAATATGCTTATAAGTGGTGGTTTAATCATGGCCATGTGACATGCTGATAGTGTGTTGAATGAAGGAAGACAGCCTGAAAAAATTCTTAGGGGACCAATCATCACTGCTGACATTCATCCAGCATGACAGAAGAAATCACTACGATGGAGAGTTGTGCTTAGCATAATCAGTGATAATACTCTCTTTCAAATGGAAGTAAGAACATAGAGGCTGGGCGCGGTGGCTCACGCCTGCAATCTCAGCACTTTGGGAGGCTGAGTTGGGAAGATCACCTGAGGCTGGGAGTTTGAGACCAGCCTGACCAACATGGAGAAACCCCACCTCTACTAAAAGTACAAAATTAGCTGAGTGTGGTGGCACAAGCCTGTAATCCCAGCTACTTGGGAAACTGAGACAGGAGGATCGCTTGAAACTAGAGGCAGAGGTGGCCATAAGCCGAGATCGTGCCATTGCACTCCAGCCTGGGCAACAAGAGCAAAATTCTGTCTCAAAAAAAAAAAACCTAGAATAACAGTACCTCATTAGGTTAAATGCATCTCTCAGAAGAGTGGACTGTGCATTTCTCATCCCCAGCATAAGTAAAACATACCATTTTAATCCAGAAACCTACTGGGAGAAACCCATTTTCAGGGATATTCTGTTGATGGCAGCATTATGGCTACTCAATATATCAGTTGAAGTACCACAAAGCAACATGCCATATAATGTATGTTGCTCAGCATAATTTCTTTGTAAATCTTCAGTTATCTGTAGCTATTGTGGCTGTCTGGGAAAACTATAAATGGTCTCAAATATCTTCCTATTCTTTGGAAGTCTTCTGAATGGACAGTACCTGTAATCCTTTTGCTTTACTTAATCAAAAGAGATCTTTTCAGTTATTAAGTAATGGTTTGAAATTCTTATAATTATATTAATGCATTTAAGCATATAGTCAATGCTTGCTTTATGCTTCATAGTTCTATTTAGAGACTAATGCAGGACATTTATTGTCGAATGAGAGACAAGGGGTTTAAACTTGTGAGTAATATAAATAAATCACAATTTGGTTTTATTTACTGCATTCATTCTCAGCAGACTTAATTGAAATACCTTTATGCTTTTCAAGTTTTTCCTGTATGCCTTCCCTAATAAGAAGGTGAAATCTAATATTAAATAATGTTCCTTCACAGAGTTCATGCACAAAAGAACACAAACGAAAATCATGAACTCAATTCAATAACTCAATACATCCTCAAGCTTTTTAGCTTCTGACACTGTGGTAACGAACTCTAATTCATTAGGCTTTTTTGTTCTTCCTCCACAGAATTATGCGTGTACTGTTGAGTTCAATTTTTGTTAAAGTGAAATAGCTATCCTTTAGTAAATTTAAAAAAAAATCATACCCTGGTTAAAAGACTGATAAATAAGCTTAAAAAACACACCTGAATATTAAATCTGTTTTGTGAGTCTTGTTTTAGTGCACAGAATCTGCTGGTAATAAAACAATTTTGTTAATTGACTGGTTGCTCTAGATTATTTTGGTGGGTTACCTAATAAATTCTACTTCCAAAGTATAAACTCACCATTTATTTTCATCAATTAATTACATTTCACTCAAGAGTTAAGTTTCTTGGAATAAATATTAACATAATGTGGGAAGGTTTTATAATTTTCCAAATGACCAGGAATCCTTGACAACCAAACGCTAAACTTAAATTGAAGAATAACTCATTAGGAAATACGCAATAGCAGTGTCGAGATTTACAACAAATACACTGGAAGTGTTTTAAAAATTAATATTAGGCTGCTATGCTTGGCTTAATTAGTGTTCTTCTTCATTTACAAAGCATATCTGCCTAGTTTTACAAACTCAGTCTCCAGTCCCCTTTCCCAAAAACCTGTTTAATTAAAGTTTAACAAGCTGTGTACACTTTAGAAACAGCAGAATGACTTTTCTCCCTTGACATACTTAATCCTTTCTCAAAATATGATCCTTCTGAATAGATATTTAAAAGGCAAGGGATGAGGAATGAATAATCTTCCAACAGACAAACAATGACAGCTTAGCTCATCAGTACCATGTATCGGTGGGAAGACTGAAAACTGTTTCCCAAGCCACAAAGAAATCCAAAACCAACATGTGGCATGAGCAGATTTTTGTTCTTCAAAAATAAAATGTCACAGAAAACAACAAATGCGTAAATAGAAAATTAAGTAGAAAGAAGGCTACAAAATGCTATAAAAAATACTGTACTCAATGGTTTTTATGAGACTTTTCCACAAAAAACTGCTCTAGACATCCGGCACCCAGGGAATATGATAAATAAGGCAATGCCAGCTATTTTGATCAGTGACTCATAAAGTCAGTGTTATACTTTATTATCAAACATGAAAACATTTTTATAATGACATATATCGACCACACAATTTCTCAAATGATGTGAACAATTAAAGTACAGATGGATATAATGAATCCCTGAACAGTATACCTTTACTTATGAGACTAAAAAGTAATACTGATAAAAACTTAATCCAGAGATCACTAGCTAATGCATACAGTTTCACACTATCCCAACTCCAACTCTCCTCCACGGGCTTTCTCCAGCAATACTGACATGACTACGTGCAGGAAAGTATCATAGGTATTTTTAGGCCCTATTGACAGTCAACTCCTCGAAAAGAGAATTTCTGACTTAGCCTCACATTCCCTACTGTGCTCTGTTAGTGGTACATGCTCATTTGATGTGTGTTGAATATGCACACTGGTACAACTGCAAAACCAATTAAGAGAACTCTAACAAGGACTTTGGTAGAGTGTACTCTTCTTCAAAATATTTGCTTCCCCTCCCTGACAGACGGATTGGTGGGTACATGCCCACCCTGTTGATTTCAGACTTGGCCATGTGGCAGCTTCTTCTGGCCAATGACATGTGTGGAAACAATATGTGCCACTTTTAAGTAGAAGTCTTAAGATCCATCCCATTGTTCCTTCATGCTTTTGTTCTCCATTTCCCCTGAGACTATTAATACCTTGATAGCCTTATTCCCTGCAGGTGAAAAATAATATGGAGCAGAGCCTCTACAACCCATTGGAAACATATAATGGAACAAGAAACAAGCCCTTATTAATTGCAGGCTATTGAGACGTGGGGGTAGTGTCTTACCACAGAAGAAGTTAGTCTAAGTTGACTGACAGGGAGCCCATTTAAGCCTTTTCAATAATAAACAAGCATATCCTCATCCCCTTTGCTATTCAGGGACAATCCCTGCAGCATTTATGCTACTGGAGAGAGAAAAATGAAAACAGATGGCTGAGACTCATGTTCTTTACCACTTGCTTTCCTTAACCTTCAGCAATATGAAAAGCTAATGTTCAGCAAATTAGAGAGTTTACATTTTTAAAGACAAGGAGTTGGGATTGATACTAATTGGACTAAGTTGAAATATTTCCAAAATAAATAGAATCATTTCACAAAGTGATACTCAGGATTGAAGTTTTATAAATATTGCAGAGAGCTTTCTGCAGTCATTAAATTTGATAAATACTTAGTGAGCACACTCTTGATATGCCACATTTCATAAGGCAGGATTGTTCTGGGCTCCAAAAGTAAGTCATTGCTCTTGACCTCAGGGAGCTCACATATAGAGAAATACATGTACCACTGGCTCTATTATAATCAGATGTATCTTACGTCTGTCAGATCAATAAAGTACTATGGAATCAGAGAAGAAGACAATCATTCCTGCCAGGGTAAGGATACAAGATGTTGTTAGATGGATGGGGATGGAGAAAGATCTGCCACATTCAGGATAAAACATGAACATACGAAGATCAGCATGAATCTGGAAGATAAGCATTAGATCTGGAATACTATAGCTCAAGGACATAGAGAGACAGAGAGAGACAGAGAGAGACTGTGTGTGTGTGTGTGTGTGTGTGTGTGTGAAAGAGAGAGAGAGAGAATGAGAATGAGAATGTTACTCAAGGCAGAGTCCTAAGGATTAAAGAGTATATAAAGAAAAATCTCCCTCACTCTCCTGACCCTCCAGTTCCTTCTCTAAAAGCAAAACTACTCATTTACTAGTAACTCCTAGTTAGTTACTAGACTACAAAGAAAGTGGAAGGGAACCTCTAGAAAAATGATTGGGATGGAAGTGGTGGTCAGATCTGACACTTTTTATGTTAACTAATTCCAGAGACACTTTACTCATATACAAGTATACATGTGTTTGTGTGTGTATATGTATGTGTGTACATATAGATCCTTTTCTCCTTAATTGTTCTAGAGAAATTCTATCTAATCAATGTACTATAAAGTCCTTAACAGCACTGACATGCATTTAGAATGTTTTCAGTCTTTTGCTATTATAAACAATGTTATAATTAACTCCCTTATACACATTCCTTTGCAATCATGTGACAATATATCTACAAGATAAATTCCTAGAAATGAAAATGCTGAGTAGAAATTCACCAGGCAAAACCAAAACAAAACATAAAGAACAAAACAAAAGGAAGGTGCTTTTCGCAAAGGCAATGGCATGCAAAAAGTCACACAGCTGCCAAGAAAATGCAGACTGCAGGGTGGCCTGAGCATAGCGGGCAGAAGGTGGCTGCAGGGACACTCAGAGGCTGGATCATGAGGGGCTATATCTGCAGGGCTTCTGTTTATGGAAGGCATAATGAGATTAACATTTTTTAAAAAGAAGGAAGGCATAATGAGATTAACATTTTTAAAAAAGCATTCTTATGCAAGTGAGAAGAATGGATTGGCATGGGTAAGAAAGGGAAACCAGTTAGGATGCAGCCACAGTAATGCAGGGAGGAAATCATGAAGGCCTGGTAACCCCCATTCCTGGCCACTGTGAGGGAAAACACCCACCTCACTTGCTTCTTGAACTTTCCGCTTTTGGGAGACCCCAAAGGCCAGTGGCTAAGATGCCACACAGTAAAGTGTCTGCCATAGAGCATGACTCAGCTATGGGATCCACCCCTGTACCCCGGAGAGGGAAAACATTCTTCCTTCTACTCCCTTCTACAAAAATGTATGACTGACAACTTCCACTTTTTCTATCGAAAAAGTAATGACTATAGAATTTAGGAGCTGGAAGACATGGAAATCATGTAGTCCAAAGGTCCTCAGATTATTGTCAGCCGCTTTCCATGTTTTTAAAGCCTTGTGATCACGGAGAGGTCAGAGATTAAGAAAAAAGTGGAAATGAACTCCTAAAGAAACAATTGGGGTGGAGATGGTGGGCAGAATCAGACCCTTTACATTAAAGTACCCAAAGGAAACAGGAGGATCTGACACCACAGTGTATCTTTTCCCAACAAACATCCCAACCAAAATCCTAACACTGGGAATTTAAACGTAAGCACAGAAACAGTGGCAGCCCACGTGATGAAGACTTTGAGATTTGTGATCTAAAATGTTCCCATCTATCCTGTGGAAAGATAGCATCATTTTATACCTAATTAAACCAAAGTGTAAACAAATTAAACCACTCACCTCAAATTCAAGAAGTGAATGGGTGAGAGACCAACTACCAAAACAGGTTCTCACATTTCAGCCTGCATCAGAATCACCTGGAGGCCTTGTTAAAACCTACATTTCTGGGCCCCATCCCCAAAGTTTCTGATTCAAACTGGAGGGAGTGGGAATCAATAATTTATTAAATACATTACTAACAAGTTCCCAGCTGACTCTGATGCTTCTGTCTGGTGATCACACTTAAAGAAACAATCAACTACAACAAAGTCACTTTTCATGTGATAGTTACGTTGCCTACAGAACGTACATAGACATATATATGGTCTTCCACAATAAAATATTTTGAGATTTTATAAATTTAAAATATTGAGACAAATAGACTGCAAAATTTATAGTAAACTCCCATTTCTGTATATCTGTAAAATCCAAAAGATTAATATTAACTCACTAATAACTGTAAAACCAATAGGTAAATGTATCAAAGCTATGCCAAATGTTTCAATTTCTAGAGTTCTAGTTCCTGGATCTAAAAACATCAAAAATATGATTATATGACTTTAAAAATTATTTTACCTTTGCTTTCTTAAATAATCTATGAGAAGGAATGGAATTAAAAGGCAAATCACAAACTGAAGATATAATTGATGTAAATATGACAAGTCCTTAACATATTAAAACTGTTAAGAAAACATTTAATACCATTTTTAAAATGGACAATTCTGGAATAGTTTTTATAAAAGGAAACAAAAGGATAACAAATGCATAAAATATTCATTCTTATTAGCAATGAAAATAACACAAATTAAAACAACAATAAGAAATTTTTTACCTTTCATATTAGCAAAGATTTAAATGATTTGAATACTCATTGGTGGCTTACTATACAGTGAAATCTTCGTAGATTGCTGGGGAAGTTTCATTATCATAACCTCCTTGATTTCCTTCCACTTTATTCCTAAGGATGTTGCAGGTTTTAATAAAAAATAAGCATTATTTTTTTTGAAAGTCATGTGAGAATACTAGGGCTCAGGAACATTATAAAGCTAGGAGTCATTTCAATTTCCATCATGCAGTAAGCACTCTCTTGATTTTAATGATAGCTGTATTAGATTTAGAATTCAGGCTTCATTTGCATAATCCTCCAAAGATGGCCCCAGAAATCCATTAAAGGTCACCTTACTTTCCCATACATAAACCAAATTCTAATCTGTTCATTCATCTCCTCAAAAGCATCTTCCATGCTTTTGTAAAGCCTACTGCTTATTATACTTTCATCTCAGATAGAAAATCTTTCCATTTTGGCTTTCCATCCTACTAAACTCCATTCCAGTATGTATTACTCGCTCCTCTTCATGTTACAGTAAAAGATTAAATAGTCATTTACTTTTTTATGTATGTAAAATTGAAATTTAGGCTCCAGAAATATTCTTTGGAAGTATCAGTACACCTAGAAGTGAAGTAGGGTGGGATGCAGCATTTATCACTGTCTGCTCCTGGCTGCATATTAAAATCAGGTATCACATGGTGCTCAGGGAATAGAATTTATTTCTGTAATAAACAAAGTAGAAAATCTCCTTAATTCCCAGGTGTCCAGTTGCAGAGCCCAAAGTTAATGACTTGCTGCTCTCCAGACCCCAAATATACAGGTTTCACTGCACAATTCACTCTTCTGAAAGAAAATATCAACTATCAGGCCCCTAATAAGGAAAAAAAATTAATTTAATCATTTTCACTTAAATTCTCATTTGAATCCCAACCAGGAAGATGATCAATTTCAAAATCTTATTAGTTCTGCTAAGGAGAACCATTCAGACTCTTATGAAGGATTACTTTGCAGAAGAAAACTAGAAACACTTTTTTTTTTAAAAAAAAATAGCAATTTACCATTAATATTTCTTTCAATAAATACTTTTCAACTCTATAAAACAGCAAACAGATTTTAGTTTCAAATCAATATTTTAAATACGGGAATAATTACTGCTTGTTCCTAAGACACTGTTATATACATAGGTATCACTCGCAATGTCTTAGATAATATTTGAATATTTTCTATAACAATGAATGGAGGAACCAAACTACTTTTTTTAAAAGTTATTAGCTCCATTTTCTCTCTACGATTGGTTTGGTCCAACACAGTCAGAGTAAGCTAAAATAGCCACCAAAAGATAATTAGAGTTGGGCTGGGCTTATAAAAGAAGCTATAAATAACATGGAATAATATTCTGATACAGAATTTTCCCAACTGTAGCTATTCCTTTTGTATTATGAAGAAACTATTTGGGCAATGAAATTTAGTATTATTTTTTGTGAGCTTTGTCATTGCTCTCCAGCTAAGGTCCTATGCAGTTTTCTTGCAGTATAATAGCTCTTCTCCATTGTGATATTAATTTTAGATGCCAATTTAACTGGATTAAAAATTGCTAAGAAAACTGGTAAAGAGGTTATTTCTGAGTGTGTCTCTGAGGGTGTTTCCAGAAGAGATTGTCTTTTGAGTCAGGGGACTAAGTCAGGTAAATCCACCCTCAATATAAGCAGGCATCATCCAATTAGCTGGCGGCTTGGATATAACAAAAGTGCAATTTCCTCTCTCTCTCCTAGAGCTAGGATATACTCTTCTCCTGTCCTTAAACAATAGAACTCCAGGCTCTTTCGTATTTGTACTTCAGGACTTACATCACTGCCCGCCCCCCTCCACCCCCAGGTTCTCAGGCCTCTGGCCTCAGATTGAGAGTTACACCATTGGCTTCCCTTGTTCTGAGGCATTTGGCCTTACACTGAGCCATGCTATGGGAACCTCCGGGTCTCCAGCTTGCATGTGGCCTGTTATGGCAGTTCTCAGCCTCCATAATCACATGAGCCAATTCCCCTAATAAGTCCCCTCTCATATACCTATGCATCAAATATATGCATTTGTTTTGTCTCTCTGAAGAACTCTTGATTAACACACCATCCAACTCAAGATATATATCTTCATTGTCTAGGTGTACCCACGTGGCTTCTAGCAATTCAGAAAAATCTCACTTAAAGTAACAAGTCAACATTTTCTCTTCTGTTGCTCTCTGCTTCAACCAATATATAACTAACAAATCCATGGCTTTTAGGCTAATTCCTCTCTTCTATTTAAACTACTGGCCAAAACTAAAAATAAGTTTTGTATTTTCTACTGATTTCCAAGATAAGGAAATAAAAGTAGATAATATAGACCACAGGTCAGCAAACTACAGCCTATGGGCCAAATCTATTCCAACATCCGTTTTTGTACATAAAGTTGTTGTTGTTGTTGTTGTTGTTGTTGTTTTGAGATGGAGTTTCCCTCGTTACCCAGGCTGGAGTGCAATGGCGTGATCTCGGCTCACCGCAACCCCCGCCTCCTGGGGTTCAAGCAATTCTCCTGCCTCAGCCTCCCGAGTAGCTGGGACTACAGGTGCACACCACCGTGCCCAGCTAATTTTTGTATTTTTAGTAGAGACGAGGTTTCACCATGTTAACCAGGATGGTCTCAATCTCTTGACCTCGTGATCCACCCGCCTTGGCCTCCCAAAGCGCTGGGATTATAGGCGTGAGCCACCGCGCCTGGCTTGTAGATAAAGTTTCATTGAGAATTTATGTGTTGCCTATGGTTGTTTTCATGCTACAATATCAGAATTGAATACATTTCTCAGACAGCATGGCCTGCAAAACCAAGCCTATATACTGTCTGTCCTTTTAAAGAAAAAGTATGCTGATCTCTGCTACAGAGACAAGAAAAAAAAGTAGAAAAACAGTAAGTGTGGTTTCTTGCCAACAGGTAACGATATGCAGGAAGAAGCTGGTTGAGATTAGAAAGATACAGTAGACAGCACTTGAGTATTTGCATGGAAAGTTAAAAGTATTTGCACTAGAAGACCAATACCCACCATTACGCGATATACCCATGTAAGAAACAAACACATATACTCTAAAAATCTAACATAAGAATTTAAAAATCCCCTGAATGATGAGGGAAAAAGGTATTTTTGTATGTTTTTGCTTATGTTGCATGTGGCATGAAATCATTGCCAAAACCACTGTCACGAAGCTACTCCACTATGTTTTCTTCCAGACATTGCACATTTTCAGATCTTTTAAATCTAATTCATTCTGAGTTGATTTTTTGTGTGGTGTAAGATAAAGGTACAATTTCATTCTTCTGCATCTGGATATCCAGTTTTTTCAACATCATTTGTTAGAGACTGACTTTTCCCCATTGTGTACTCTTGGGACCCTTGTCAAAGATCAATTGACTGTATATGCATGGGTTTCTGTTGGTGTCTGTATTCTGTTTCATTAGTCTATAGTTCCGTCTCTATGCCAGTACCATATTGTTGTAATTACTGTAGCTTTGAAATCAGAAAGTATGATGCCTCCAATTGTGTTATTCTTTGTCAAGAACAGAATATACTGTTGTTTGGGTTATTCAGGGTACCCTGTTGGTGAGAATGCAAAGTGGTTCAGCTTCTATGGAAAACAGTAAGCAGGTTCCTCAAAAAATAAAAAACAACTACTACAGATGATCCAGCAATTCTACTTTTGGATATATATCCAAAAAAATTAACATCAGAATATCAAAAGATATTAGCCTTCCCATGTTCTTTGCAACATCGTCACAATAGCCAAGATGTAGAATCAACCTACTGACAATGAGGGGTAGCTTGATAGTTACACTTGGAGAAACATGACAGGAAGTTCAGTCCCAGCTCTGTTCCTTACAAAATTGTTGGGTTCTATGACTTTAGTGTATTTTTAACCACGCTCACGGACAGATGAATGGATAAAGAAAATGTGGCATATATATATATGTGTATATGCACCAAGTTCATATATATGTCAAATATATATGCCATATATATATACATATATATTTAAACAAATATATATATTTGAACATATGTATATATGCACCAAGTTCATATATATATGCCATATGTATACATATATATATTTGAATTTGAAATATTTTTCAAGCATTAGAAAAGGAATATTTTGTCTAGAATTACGAATATGTTTTTTCTCATTCATTTTACTGTGGTGTTTTACTTTTTAGTTATACAGAAGTTGTATATTGAAATATAATGTCATTCTGTTTTATGGCAAAAAAAGAAAAAGAAAAGGAAATTCTGCCACATGTAACAATGTAGATGAAACTTGAGAGTATTATGCTAAGTGAGTTAAGTTAGTTACAGAGGGATAAACACTGTATGACCCCACTAACACGAAGTATTTAAAATAGTCAAACTCATATAAACAGAGAGTAGAAGGGGGTTACCAGGAGCTGGGGGAGGTGGTAATGGAGAGTTGGTAATCAATGGGTATAAAATTAGGTTAAGCAAGATGAATAAATTCTAGAGATCTGCTGTACAACATTGTGCCTATGGTAAACAATACTGTATTGCACAATTAAACATCTTTTAAGAGGGTAGATCTTATATAAAGTGTTGACATCACAATAAAATAAAAATTTAAATTAAAAAACTTTTAATTGTTTTTGTTTCTTCCAACTTTACAGTTCACAAAATATAGAGCTATTCATTAACCTAGGAGAACAATCATATTATTTCAATGACAATAAAAATTTGATAATCTAAAATGGGCAAGGCATTCTGTTGGGCTCTGAAGAAGCCAAATAGAAAATTTATCAATACTAAATTAATGTTGATTGTGTGTTAAAGCTCACAAAGTATTGTTGCATGTATATATGGGGTGTGTGTGTATGTGTGTGTGTGTGTGTGTGTATATTTAATCTTATTTGGTCTTCAAAATAATCCAGAGAATAGAAAGATACAAATATATCAAATACATCAAATTCAGAAATCAATTACTTTGCCAAGGTTACGCAGCTTTGTTTGGAACAGAGATGGGAGTGAACTTCCTATTGTCTTATTCCAAGTGTAATGCACAATCTACTATATCATGCTACTCTTCATTGTTCATAAACATCTAAAAAATCTTCTAAACAAATTTTTTAAATAAAAATGTAAAAGCATCCATTACTAATTAAATCAATAACTTGAACTTATCTGTTTCCCTACATAAAATTCTTCCTCCCAACATCTTAAAAGAGAAACCGTGGTCAACATTAAGTTAAACAAGGTGAACCAAAATTGCACAAAAATAGAAGCACTATCTGTTTCTGAACATTAAGTAATTATTCAGGCTGAAATATTCTAGAATCTTTCTGACATGCTTTTAAAGCTCAGCTAAAAAAAAGGGGGGTATTTTAAAAGACAAATTTTAAGCTTCCTGCTGAGATAATTATAAGTCCTTTCCAAATATTTGACAGACTTACATTACCATGGGCAGAGAAAAAAACATAAATCAATACTTAGTTCAAAGGAAGGTACAAAAGTTGTTATTTCTCTATATCTTTACTTGGAGTTCATACCTTTATAAGGTTATACTACTAAGAAATATAATTGAGCCAGCAGTAAAGAAGGCTAATTAACCCATTTATGCAGGAGTTTGCAATTTTTTTGAATTTTTGCATGAGTGAAAAATCAGACCTTGGTGATGACCTTGAGCAGTAGGATATAAATAACTGCCACACGCTTAGTGTTCCAATGGAACACTGCACACAAGTGGGTTTTTTTTTTATTTTTATGCACTTTCATGAAACATAAGTGGCTTAATACACGAATGCACTAACCAGCTCCAAATGTGATGCACTTCCTGCTAGGAAACACTGGACTCCAAAGGAGAACTTCATATTGTCCATCTGTGCAGGGGGAAAACCTGAGGCACATGGTAGAACTAAGGAGTAATGTTCCAAAGCCAGTCCAAGAAGTGGGAAAGAAGTTTTGTGAAAAGTACCAAAAGTTAGAAACTGTTTACTGTCTTCAGATAGAGTCACAGAGATGTGGATGAGGATACAGCCAGATTAGATCATCCTGCTAGGCTCTGTGTTGAAGAGATTTATCCTAATTAAGCTAAGCCAATTAAGTACCTTATTTGGCTACCTTAAGTACCGCAGTTATTTTAGCCCATGGACTACCTGGAGAGGACATGGTGGTTCTAATATTTCATTTTAAATCTAGTGAGTTTAATATAAAAATATTAAGTAATGAGGAAATTATTCAACATCCCTTCTCTTTCCCTTATATTTCTATACATTTATCTAGAGCACATATCATGGCTACCCAATAATATATCCATATCTTTGTGTATGCTACTGCTAGGATGATTCCAAGACTTACTAAATAGGCAATTCTGGAACTGTCATGTTTTCCAATAGCTACCTAGCACAGGTACCCTAGTGTAACATGTATGGTGAACTCCCCACAGATATATGTCTTAATCCTTAGAAATATATCTCAAGTGCATATTTTTATTTTGGAATATTCACAATAAAATCTGATATAAAATATTTTTCTTATCTTTTCAATGTGACATAGATTAGAAGAATACACACCAGATATATGTCTAGGGGTGTGATTAGAGGGAGAGAGATGAGAACCTTTTCTTTTTACGTTATATGCTCCATTATTATTTGAATTTTCCATACTAAGCACACATTAGTTTTGCAATTAAGACAGAGGCTACAGATCTCCTTCTCATCTCAAACTCCAAGCCAAGAGTTATCTCCAACACAGTCACGCCTCTCAGGTCCACCAAATGTGCCTGCTAAGCTCCAGGGGTTTTAGCGCATCTGCATGGTGGCAATTCTCTTGTTACACTCATTTCTTTGCTGTCTTTCTTGCCTTTCCACCAGACTATGAACTTCAAAGGGACAAGAATTAATCTTTGTCTTTTAATATTTATAATCCCAGAAATAGGAACAGTGTTTAACACATAGTAAATACTCAAGGCACTCAATAAATCATTATTACATCATAACAACTGCTACTACTACCTGATATTTACTGAACACACTCAAGAGCAAGGCACTGTGCTAACCAAACTATATCCATTATTTCACATAATTCTCCAGAAAGCACTATGGGGTATACGCTATTACAATTTCCATTTTATAGATGATGAAAATTTGGTATAGAGGATTAAGTAATTTGGCAAAGTGGCAAAGCTGGGATCTGAACTAAGGCAGTTTAAGTTCATAGTTTGTGCTCATGGCTTCTACATCATACCCAATGAGTAACTATGCATGACTGAATAAATATGCGAGACTTTCATATCTAAAGATGAACTCTATTCATGAGAAATAGGTGGACTAAGGTAGAAAATGAAACCATTCAAGGAAACCCCTGACAGGGGTGGGGAGAGTTTCACATACAATAGCTGTCACTGTTATTGGACAAAGCAATTCAATCTAAATGGCCTGATGACTTTCTGCAACTGTCACACATGAAAGTATATGCCCTATGTTTGATGTAGTGCCTCCAGAAATCTCCCTATACTGCTAAACTGATTACACAAATAATATATATATATTTTAAAACCCAACATTTTTCACATTTGTTAATCTTGATATAAAATCAAGATTCTAGGTATAAACTTAAATATATGTAAAAAGTCTACATATAACTTAAGGTGACTATCTCTCTGGTGTTTAGAAACAAATACTTATTGCTAAGACACACAGTTTTTATTACCAATTCCATTTTTATTCACTAATACAGCAATAGTATAAAACATAACTAACCTACTTTAGAAAAGAAAGAACTATTTCCATAAAGGTATAGGCTGTCTACCAATCCATGATTCTTCAGTAAGGAAAAATTATAATTCTGTAACAAGAAGGTGAGACTATCTACAACATACTAATAATTTCTAGGGGTAACATAGGAGGGATACTGATGATTTTTCACAAATGTCTCTTATTTGGTGGCAACCAAACCCTTGGACAGACCCTAAGACATTTAATTGTACTGCTCAATCTCTTGTCTATTAAACAGCAGAGTCGGTCAGACCCTAAGCATTAAAGATGAATGTGCAATGCTATTTTGATTTTGGAGAATTCAGGGTTCAAACTGAACCAGGTTAAAGGGCTTAAAAGATTTCTGAACACCTGCTCAAGCTACCAACAACTAAGAACCAGTGTACAAATATCCTCTGTCCTCAAAAGAATCACCTACCCGGCTCCAATTTGAGAATTATAAAATCAAACTATTAGCTTCCATGCTCTAAAACATTTTACTCACCAAATCTTTAACAGGGTCCAGGACACAAGTTTCTTTTCATATCTCCCTCCTTTCAGGACAGAAACCTTCTCTAATTCCTAATCTACCAAAGATGACATAAATAAATGCATGATCTTCAGCAACAGCCATATGGATACATTGGTTTCTATTATTCAGAGCTACTGCACCAATCATTAAAAAAAAAAAGAAGTTATTAAACAAGCATCATTTGTAGTTATACTGGGGAAAACTCAATTTCGTTCTGTTTTTCTTCCTATAAAGATTCATCGTTTGCTGCAACCTAATATGATTCAACCAGCTATGATAGGCTAATATTGATTTCCACATCTTCAATAGTACATTTAAAATCAACAGGCTTTGAAATGTTTAATTTCTAGTGACAAAATAGATTTTTTTTTTGCTAATACCAGAAAGTTGTTTTTAATAAATTAGAGTGTTCTGACATTTTACAATATAGTCTTTAGACTCAAAGACAAATTTTCATTTAAATATTTTGCAGTGAGAGAAGACTTATGATTCTCTATTTGGGAGTACTCTGCAATATCAATACTAGTTAAAGAAAGCCTTGTGCTGTACTCACAGCACAAAATGACTGCGTCATGAGCAGCAAAAAGTGCTTGACAACAGCATTGCTCCTCCCTCGCCTGACTCCTCCCTGGAGTCAAGAAGCGATTCTGTTTTCTATGAACACTTCTTGGAATTCCCCTGAACACGCAGGCCCATGAACTGAACAAAATCAAATTATGTGAAGTGATTTATAAAGCAGATTACATTTCTTTAGTAGGACAACCATTTGTTTCAGTTTGTTTTGGCAGTCCCAGTTTACGTTAATTCTCTCATGTAATAATGAATTCATCTTTTCTCACTCTCAAAGTGTGCTAGTGTAGATGATAAGTTACACGGGCACCTTCTTCACTAGGGACTAAAAAGAGTCCATTCCTTTACTTCATTGAGGTTGCTAACCACATGGAGACCCAGATGCCAAAATTCTATAAAGCGGTTATTTCACCAAGAAAGAGGAAAAATGATGCTGGACTTCATTTCTGACTGGGCAGAGAAGATCTAAGAAACAGAAATACAAGTGTTCCAATAAAAAATGTTGATGCCTTAAAACTTACAATTGTGGTTGCCTCACATTGACTTGCTGGAGTTTAATGCTTTGCATTCATTTTATGCTTTTCTAAAACAGTACTTCTATTTGAGTCATAACAAATTAGTACGAAAAAGCAACTAACTAAAAATAATATTTCGGTGGAACTAGTGGGTCTAAATATCAGTCAAATCAGCTTCTTTTTACTGTTGGGTGTTACAGATAAGCATACCCATTTGGGTCAACATTATGAAAATGACTGCATTCCTAGCTATGAGATCCAGAGAATCAAGCCATTGCTTTGTGATTTTAATCAATGCTGACATCAAGGTGGAAAGTTCAGGCCACCCAAAGTCTCATCTGTTACAACATTCATTTGTAAATTCAGCTAAATTCTCTGAAAATGTATTTCCAGGCTACTTTTTGTCTTGTCAATATAATCACAATGACTGTGACTATAAATAATGTAACTACTTTTATCTGAGTCATTAAAAAAAATAAAAGTATCATGCATGTCATAAACAAGGATACAAATATTTTTACAAGACACTAGATATTATTTTCTCAATAGAAAAACACTTTGACCAGTTGTTTGAGTCAGATTATCCCCCTTCAGTCTATTCTCCAAGCAGCAGAAAGAGGGATTCTTCAAAAACGCCAATCAGATCACATTGCTCCATGGCTCGCCATCCTTCTAAAATGAATCCAAAGTCCTTTCTTGGACCCACAGGGCTCTGCAGACCTGTCAGATCTAATCCTATTTCAGTTTCCCTTCTTCAGTAAAGTCTGTACTTCCTTGAACTCACCTATCCATCTTAGGTTTGCATTTGCTATTCCTTTGGTTTGAACTCTCCTTTCCTCAGACATTAGTATGACTCTTTCCCTCTCTTCCTTCATTTCTGAGTCTCTTCAAACATCTTTTTGTTACAAAAGTTTTCAGTGAACATCCTACCTAAAAAACAGCCCCATATCCTCCCCATCTCTCTCTACTCCTTTTTCTTCTTTATTTTTCTTCATAGTACTTCTTACTCATGACACTGCATTATTATAGACATATAATGTATATGCCTATAAAATGCAATGTATATAAAAATGTATGTAATGTATATAAAAAAATTTTATATATTTGTTTATTGTCTGCTTCTAACCACTAGAATGTAAGCATCCTGAGGGCAGGAACACTGTCTCTTCTGTTCACTTATGTCTCTCCAGTATCTAGACCACAATGCTTATTAAATGAATGTTACTAAGTTCTACACAGTCAGTGAACTGATTAAATAAAATTTAACCTGATAATCCAAAACTAATTTTAAAGTTTCTGTTGAAATGTTTTACCCTGTAAATTTTAAGTCCAAAATATCCCCATTGCACATGACCTTTAAATCAATTATCTCTAAAATTGTCTCTAAAATGGTTTTTCATGCTGTGTTGATAAGAGTATAAATGTACACAAACCTCTTAAGAGGAAAATTTGGCAGTATAAATTGGAAATAAAAATAATAACCACAATAACAACAACAAACTTGTCCCAATATTTCCACTTTCATCTCTCTATACTACAAAGAGAAACATACAAGTGTACAAAGGTATGTGTGCAAGGATGTTCATTAAAGCCTTTTGAGTTTTACAAGCTTGTGTTATTTCTGTAATTTAAAACAAAACTTTAAAACAGTTGATTTTCCTCAGAGAGTAATGTCAAAACAACTCCAAGGAGAGAAGATTACAGTTTTATGGAAATGTTTCAAAAGGTAATTCTGAGCAAAGCGTCTGTTTATTGTAATGCTCCATTCTGGGATGTCTCATCTTATCTGTCATACCAACAAGCCCTTACCAACAGGTTCCTTTTAAGTACAAGGTGTGCAGCAGATGACTGGTCTACCTAGCCACAGCTGACAGGACCAGGGAAGGATGCCTACCCCAAAGGCAGTCGGTTGACCAGCTATCTGTCCAGTGGACAGGTCCTAGATCTGTATGTCAAAGGGTGACACGCAGACTTCTCTCAGGTAATTTAGACATGAGGCACATCCAAGAAGTCAGCAATTGGTGGTGGGGCAAAAACCAACCAAAACACAGATAGGCAAAAGCAGTGTGCCAGTAGACAGAAGGTGCAAGTGACAAAAACTAGAAGTCCTGCAACACTGCCATTCCTATTCTGTAGTGAGGCTAGGTTGAGCCCTGACTCCTACTGCCCTTACTTCCCCAGATACCCTTAAGTGATCTTTAAGCTATATTTCACTACATATCTGCTTTTGTGACCTAATGGAGTGTAACTAACAAAATATTAAATGGAATACTGGATTAATCCTTCAATGGGTCTAACCGCCAAAAAAATTTTGGTTCATTCTCTAACCTCTAATTATATGTAATTCAAAATAAAAATACTACTGAAACCTATAGTAAGTATAAGTAAGTCCTAAAAAATAAGACTGTTTTCCTTGATCATTTTATAAAATATCAAATTCTTTCCAAGAAAATACTTTTGGTGACCTATATTTGAATTTAGCTTGTCTACTAGGTAATCTAGTAATATCCAGAGGAAAGATGGGACTAAGGCATCCACATCACAGACCAAAGCACCTTGCCTGTCCCAAATCAGGGGACCAGTAGACTAATGGCTTCTAGTAGTAGACAGCATATTTTTAGTTTTTAATATGCTCTGGCACTTTAAAAAAGGAGTCACAGAGAAAAGATGTATGTTTACCAGTAAATAATATTCTATTATCTATATACCTCAACATTTCAACACTGTTGGAAAATCATTATAGGAATATACGTGTTCAGTTATTAATATAAAATCCAGAAAGCCAAGCATCTTCAGGTACCAATGTTTCAAAGGAAAAGCAGTTTTCAATTTTCTTTAAAAACATCAAACACTGACAAATGATTATTTTTTGAATCAATTATCAAATAGTTTTAGAGGCCACACAGTTGGAAAGTCCATTATTTACGTTTTTGATTGCTCTATATTAGAGGTGTACCAAAGTGGGACAGATAGAGCCATACGCCCCTGGTGTCAATTCACAGACTGCACGAGGGCTGCAGCAGTGGAGAAAGAGTATAGACCTTTTGCATCATTCAACTCCCGTTCCCTCAACTCCCAACCTGGCATCATTAACCCTTGCTCTGGCTCTAGTTCCGCTGTACACCCAATATTTACATGTACTGAGGAAAGCAACAACCCAAACTTTTCCTCAGAAAGGTCTGTTGTAGGATTTCTGATTGTACAAAGCTTTTTAAGTCTGACCAAGCTTTGCAGTTTCACATTGTTGGCTGTTCAGCTAGTGACCAGTAATGATGCACCTGAGTTAAAAGCTGTGTTTTCTTTGGATTATAATGTAAAATGGATCCCTTGGTACTCCTAATCCTGGTAGATTGCTTTATGTAGATGACATTTTTGCCTGCTTTGTTGCCACATTCTTTTGGGTTTTAAAAATAGCTTTATTAAGATATAATTCATATAAGATAGAATTTATCCATTTAAAATGTACAACTCAATGTTTTTAGTATAGTATATTCAGAGTTGTGTAACCGTCACTGCAATCTAATTCTACGGCATTTTCATAACCCCCCAAAACAACAAAAACCTTATACTCATTAGCAGTAACTCACATTCTGCCTCTTCCATGCCTCTGAGAATCACTAATCTATTTCTGTTTCTATGAATTTGTCTATTCTGGACCTTTCATATAAATGGAATCATACGTATGTGGTCTTCTGTGACTGGCTTCCTTTGCTTAGGGTAATGTTTTCAAGGTTTGTTGACATTCTTTGAATGGGATTTGCATCATATCTATACACCGTTTTCCAAATACTAAAAGTGTATTTTGGATATTTGTGGAAGTATATCCAACAGTTTTCTAAATGTACTGCTCTTCCCAGTTTCTGCCACAAAGCAGAAGGCTGGAGACGCTATTGAAAAAAAGTCACCAAGTTCTTCCAGTTTAGAATGTACATTCTATAAGAAATGATAACTAAGTTCTTTTATACTAATAGACCTGCATCTGACTAAATCACAGCATTATACATCCTCCCCCAAATGTTCACTCCATTAAAATAATCAAAATCAAAGAACCTCTTATAACTCAAAATATAAACAACCCAATATAAAATGTACAAATGATTTGAACAGATACTTTACCCAAAAAGAGATATGAATGGAAAGTGTGCACTGTAGTTTATTTTTATTACTAGCATTCACAGAAATGCAATTCAAAACCACAATGAGATTCTACTTCTCACCCACTAGGATGGCTATAATAAAAAATATACACAATACCAAGTGCTGGCAAGGATGTAAAAAAAAAAAACTAGATTCCTAATGCATTGATGGCAGTACAGGAAGTGACACAGCCACTTTCTAAAATAGTTTGATGGTTTCTTAGAAAGGTAAACATGCACCTACCATAACACTCAGCATCCCACAGATACAGTTGTCCCTCTGTATTTGTGGGAGATTCATTCCCACAAATATAGATACCAAAATCCCCTCACAGATACCTACACAAAATGATGTAGTATTTGCATATAACTATGGACATCCCCTCCTATCCTTTACATTATTTCTAATACAATATAATTGCTATACAAATGTTTGTTTTACTGCATTGTTTAGGGAATAATGATAAGAAAAAAAGTCTGTATTTTTTTATCAGTACAGATACAAGTATCCTTTTCTTTCTCTCTTTCTCTGAATATTTTCCATCTTCAGTTGTTTGAAACCAGGGATGCAGAACCCATGGATACAGAGAGCCAACTGTATATCCAATAGAAATGAGACTACATTTCCACCAAAGACGCAAATGTTTATAGTATTTATACCAATACCTACAGAATTACTCATAGTATCCCCACACTGGAAACAATCCTAATAGGCATCAAGCTGTGACTGGATAAACAAAATATGAGTATAATCTATCAAATAGATTATATTCAGGAATAAAAATAAACTATAGACAATACGCACAATACAGAGAAACCTAAAAAACATTCTGTCAGCACAACAAAAGAAACACAGATACTGAAGACTATATATTGTATAATTCCATTTAAATATAATTTCTGGAGAAGGCTCAACTCTAGAGACTGAAAGCAGACCTGGGGCTGTCTGGGGCTGGGAGTGAAAGCAGGAGTTTAGTGTAAATGGACAAGAGAGAACTTTTGATGCTAACAGGTAACAGAAGTATTCAAAAACTAGACTGTTATGGGCTTGGAAAATTGTATAAATTTATACTAAAACTCACTGAACTATATATTTTAAATGGGTGAATTACAAGGCAAATAAATTATACCTCAATAAAAATGTTTTTTCAGGTTGTTGGCACCTCTGTGTCTTTTTTTTTAAATTGTATGTTAGGTTCTGGGGTACATGTGCAGATCATGCAGGATTGTTGCATAGGTACATACATAGCAAGGTTGTTTGCTGCCTCCATCCCCCCGTCACCTATATCTGGCATTTCTCCCCATGTTTTTGATATCATGTAGGCTACTAGTATGAACAGTCAATCCTGACACGAAAATTGTTGCCATGAATTTGTACATCAATAAGTTCTCAAATTGTTTGGTATCAGGACTTCTTCACATTTTAAACAATAATTGAAAATCTCAAAAACTTTTATGTGGCTACTATTTATCAGTAATTATCACATTAGAAATTAATTTAAAATACCAATAAGAAACTCTTAGGTTAAGAAAAACAATAAGATTTAAATGAAAAATATAGCTCTTTTCCAAAAGCAAATAATAAATCAGAAAAAGATTGATTTGTTTACATTTTTGCAAATCCTTTTAGTGTCTGGCTTAATAGAAAACAGCTGGATTCTCCTATCTGCTCCTGCATTCAATCAATTCCAATATCACAAATCTGGAAAACTCCACTGTACACTCACAAGAGAAAGAGAGTGAAAAAAAGGCAAGCAACACCTTAGAATTATTAGGAAAGTAGTTTTAATCTCAGAGACCCTAAAAGGGTCTTGGGAATCCCCTGGCATCCTCTAGCCATGCAGTGAGAACTGCTGGCCTAGAACCTGCTCTAAATCTGTTTGGGATTCATTTTAATGAGGTTGATTAATATGGACTATCATTAATACAAATACTTTAGGATCAAGCTTTTTTAGAAAACAAGGTCAGAAAACTTCCGAAATGTAGTATTCAAAGCATTTTGCTTACCACATTGTCTAGGCCTGGCTACAGCTTATTTAAAGAAAGCAATCACAATGAGACATATCATGCCGCACAATGTTTACTTGCTGAATGTCAACAATTGTTCTTGACTTATCAGCAAGCACAGTAAATACGACATCACTAAAGCTTGCTTAAACACCTGATTGTTACAATCTTATCATCTCAAGCTTCCATTCTTATCACTGATTTAGTAGTTTCTGTTTCACATCCTTTTCAGTTTTCTCACATCTCTGTAAGTATAAAAGAGTCCTCTTAGTTTCTGTATTAAATATCCTTGAAATTTTTAATGAACCTTGACATCAAAATCTTAAAATAATCATGCTAATTTTAATATTGATCATTAATGATGTAATGGTCATTTTAGAATAGATGGTTAATTTAAATTAATACTTATTTATCCTATACTTAAGAATAATAATATGATCAGAAAGTTTATGCATTCCTTACAACATGAAAGGTTAACGACGGGCACTAAAGATATACCAGCTCATTTGGAATGTCTCCAAAACTTTGGCCCTCTTTGAACCGACGTGTACTTCTCTAGTGATGTAGGTAACAAAAATCCAGACATTTTATCAAACTTGAACTCAGAAACAATAGCAAATACCTACCTGACAATATCTCCTTCAAGAGCAATCACTCTCTTAATGATCTTCTGTTCTGGGTTTTTAGGAGACCTAGAACAAGAAGATAACATTATATAATCAGTTGTATCTCTGTTGTTTTAGGAAAATGAAAATAAATTCTATAACAAAATAGGCTATGTTAAAGTCTTTACAGACTCCTTTGCACTCCATGACATGACATCAGTCTCACTTGGGTCGAAAGTGATATGAAGTGACTACTGAAGTAGTTCCCATTTTAAATAAACTCTAGGGGAAAAGTCATGCTGAAACTTTACAAAAATAAAACATACAAAGGAATAAAAATATTTATTACAGAATAAAGTTTATTATTCAATTATTATTGTTAAAGATAAGTTCTGATATGGTTTGGCTCTGTGTCTCCACCCAAGTCTCACCTTGAATTGTAACCCCCATATGTAGAGAGAGGGAACCTGGTGGGAGGTGACTGAATTATGGGGTCGGTTTCCCCCATGCTATTCTCAGGAGATTTGATGGTTTAAGAGTGTGGCACTTCCCCTTCGCTCGCTTGCTCTCTCTCTCCTGCTGCCGCCTAGAAAAGATGTACCTCACTTCCCCATATCCTTCTGCTATGATTACAAGTTTCCTGAGGCCTTCCCAGCCATGTGGAACTGCATCAATTAAACCTTTCTTTATAAATTATCCAGTCTCAGGTAGTATCTGTATAGCAGTGTGAGAACTGATTAATACAAGTACTTAAAGAGGATTAGTACAGAAGAAAATACTTACACATTTCTTTAAAATGATAATATACTTTCAGTGTTTTTTTAAAATTTCATTTAAAGAGAGTTTTATTTAAATCCCCCGCTCCCCAAAAAACCATTGAAGATGAGAAACATTTTCTTAAAAAAAATTAAAAATTAGAGAATTCCAAATGCTGATTTGATGATTACAGAATTTGATTATAGAATTCAGAATGCTAAAAGAGGGCTACTGACAGTTATGAAGTGATAGGTTTTGATATACTTCATACAGACATCATTTATTTCAAGCTAATTGATTACAGTAAATTTTAACTTACAGTAATACCATTTACTCTAAATAAATCTCTGCCTCTCCTGGTATATACACCCTATGCAGTTCTCTTCCACACTGTGATAGGATTCATCTGTGAGGTCAATAATTTATGGTAAAACTGATGGTTCATCACTTTTGAGATTATGTTATAAAACAGACTAACACTTCCACCTTTGGCTTTCCCTCTTCCTCTACCTCTCCCCTCCTTCCTTCTTCTTTCTGTCTTTTCAAAGTCTCTTTCATGGATCACTCTAGAAGTCAGATCTGTCCTGAGCAGCCTAAGGAGAGACTCATGTGGTGAAGAAGGAAGGTCGGCTAACAGTCACATTAGTGAGCTTAAAAGCAGATCTTCAGTCAAGTCTTCAGAAACTGCAGTCAATAGCTTGACTGCAAATTTGTGAGAGACCCTGAGTCAGAACCACACAGCTAAGATGCTTCTGGTTTCCTCACCCTCAGAAAATATGTGAGATAATAAATGTTTGTTGTTTTAAGATGCTAGACATTGGGGTTATTTGTCATGCAGCAATGGTAACTCTATTTTAATATGGTCAATTTCCTGCCAATAACATTTTAAGTCTTTTGACTTCACAGACCCATTTCAAGGAACATCTCATACCTCACATAAATGATCATTTAGTATGTATTTCAAAATCATGCATAGTTAAATATATTTTAAATTCAAGTCACATTTTGAATTGAAGTACTTTTTAAAAGGAATGTAAATGCACAGAAACTGAAAAGATCAAATATATTCAAAATGTACATTTCATCAAAGGAAATGCATACTTTCAAAAAGATTTATATTTCACAATATATCTTGCAGAGAAAATGAACTCATGTAGGCTAGTTGCATCTATTTGTAACAATTAGTTCCACAGTTTTTCACTAACTCATTTTTATTTTAAAAAGAAATTTGATCAGAGTTTTGATTGGGCTTGTCCCCTTTTAATATCAAGTAAATATTATGTTTCTATAATTTTAATGTCATTAATGTGCAGCTGAAGTGAGGGGTATGGGCACATTCAAGCTAATGAAATTAAGGTGCTCTCTGCAGGGTTACTTACAGACCTTTTAGAAAAATGCCCCTCCCATGTCTCCTATTTTAAAAACTAGGAAAGTATAACACATTACTCAGCTGCAGAGGTCAACAAATAATTGCATAGTAAAATAATGGGTTATTAAAACACTTTCTTACTATATTGACAAAGATGTACTACTAATAATAAATTGTTGTTGGCGAATTAGGGATATTAGTACTCTACATATAAACTGTTCATATAACATGCATTTCTGTAAGAGAATATCAAGATTTTATATTATTTTAAATATAATAATGGTACTTCTAGAAATTTACCCTAATGAGATGATTATGAATGTATGCAAAATTCTGGCTGCATGGATAGTTAAAGCATTATTATTTAAAAAAAAATTCAAGAAGAGCAGACAGGTTAAATAAACCACAGTCCACTCACATAATACAATACAGTCATTAAAAATGATGTTATGGAAGAATAGTCATGTGGAAATATCAACAGAATATATGGATTGAAATTATATGTTAGAAAATATTTTTTGTGGCATGACTTCACATCTGTAATAGTAGAAAGAGAAATGTGCATCCATTTTTACTAGAAACTGATCAAGAAGATTCTAAAACAAAAGGAAAAGTAAAAGTTCTGTGTGTATAAAAGCTTTCATGTCCGGATTTTTGGTCCGGATCATTGGAATATCTTTTAGTGGATGACAACTATTTGTATTATATGACATACCCAAGAAGAAATGCTCCAACATAGGGGTAAAACTTGAACTAATTATCAAGTTTACTGCCTAATATTGAAGTGAGATTAATGAAATAATATGAAAAGCAACCCCTATTAGTGTAAAACATATTTTATGCCAACAATCTTTAAGCTTTTAAAATTCTTGAAAGGTATTCTATATTTTAAAATAATTTATATTTTAAGATCATGAGGCAAAATAGAGTATGCAAAGTGAGCTATCCATATAATTAAAGACTTAGGAATTACTACTTCAAATATATCTATAAATTTTAATATAATATTAAACTCATGAATCTAATCAAATAATTTCAAAATGAAAAAAGCTATTACTAACATTAATTCCATTACTGCTTAAAATCTATATCTACATTTTAATCATTAGGCTGTTGAATGCAGTACTTTGATGTAAGTGGAAGTGGTCAGAGAGTTATTACAGATTTACATCATAAAACTTATTAAACTTCCCTTTGTCTTAATTTTCTTGGCCACTTGCCTATCTCCTAGAAAATGTGAAGTATAACAAAGGAAGGATTATGTTTTACTTGAGGAATACAATGTATGCTGCCCAATAAATACTAGAATTTACATTTAAATTTGTTAAGTTTAGTGTTTTTATAATAAGCAATGTCTTACCATATTTATGTCTGGGATGTGGATTTTAAACATTCTGTTTTATGCTTATGATTTAATTGGGCAAGATTTCTCCAGAGACTTGGACAAGGAGCCTGGAATTGTTTCTTCACTGCATGAGTCTCAGCAGCTCTATGTGGCATGGCAGACAATGTCTCTAACCAGAATGGTTGCAGGGCAAGAAGTGGGGTCTAATATAGAGATAATAGAATTTCCAGTCTCTGGAACTAATGTCCTTTTACGTTCCGAAAAGGTTGTAATTTTCACCCTGTTGGGAGTACTTGAAAGCTACTGTGGCATACTCAAGAGATCCCTCTTGTAGTGTGGGAATGGAGACATTAGCATATGTCCACTTTCTCTTTTCCTGATCATCCCCACCCTGATCCTGGTGTCACATAGATACCTTAACCCCGGGTCTAAGGATTCTCTTCTCCCATTTATGATAAAATTTTAAAACCTCCCTCTGTGACCTGGGTTGATTTTTATTTTATTTCACTTTTTTTTTTTTTGAGACGGAATCTTGCTCTGTCTCCAGGCTGGTGCGCAGTGGCGCAATCTCGGCTCACTGCAACCTCCGCCTCCTGGGTTCAAACGATTCTTCCGCCTCAGCCTCCTGAGTAGCTGGGACCACAGGTGCGCGGGACCACAGGTTCGCGGGACCACAGGTGCATACCACCACGGCCGGCTAATTTTTGTATTTTTAGTAGAGATGGGGTTTCACCATGTTGGCCAGGATGGTTTCAATCTCTTGACCTCGTGATCCGCTCGCCTCGGCCTCCCAACGTGCTGGGATTACAGGAGTGAACCACCGCACCCGGCCGATTTTTACATTTATATGGTTCAGAATTGGCCATATAAAATGTTGACAGGGTTTAGCATGGTTTTCACAGTGACTAAAGCTAAAAGGCTTTGGAGTATACCTAGCTTTTCCTCTGCTACTTTTAATCTTGTCCATTCTCTATGACCCACATGTTCCACTTGGTGACCATGTGATGGTCCTCCTGTGCCCTGCAAATCCACGAAATGGAGAAAAATGGAAAGAACTCTTGCTGTTACTATTCATCTCTGCTGTAAGTGAGCTGCTCCATCTAGGCAAGCTACAAAACCTATCTGGGTCTCATTTTCAGGAAGATAAGATTAGATCAGAAATTATAAACCAGTGGCCAGACCATCAAACCTGGCTTATAGGAATATTTTTCTTGGTTCATGCATTTAAAAAAAAAAAATCTTGAGCTAGCTAAGCATAGGAGATATCATATAAATTTATTTCTCTTAAAAAAATAGAAATGTCAACCCCAGTGGCACATTCTTGCATGAAAAAGTCCACTGGAGGTTAGGTGCAGTGGCACATGCCTGTAATCCCAGCAGTTTGGAAAAACAAGAGAGATGGATGGTTTGAGCCCAGGAGTTTGAGATCAGCCCTGGGCAACATGGTGAAACCCCGTCTCTACAAAAAATACAAAATTAGCCAGGCATACTGACATGTGCCTGTAGTCCCAGCTACTCAGGAAGCTGAGTTAGGAGGATTGCTTGAGCCCAGGAAGTACAGGCTGCAGTGAGCCATGTTGACACCAATGCACTCCAGCTTGGGCAACAGAGTGAGACCCTGTCTCAAAAAAAAAAAAAAGTTCATTGGAACTGAGAAGCAGATGGTTTGCCACAATCCCACCAGCTTGCTTCATAAAGGTGTAGTAACTGAGGGCACGTGAGTCTAGAAATCTTGAAAATTTTTTCCTATCCAGAGCATCATGTAACTAGTGAGAGAATATATATAAAAGGTCTAGCAAGAATTCTGGCACATCATAGGTACTCAGTAAGTGTTAGGCATTCCTTCCCAAAACAAATTCATAAAAGAGATCAATTACTGGGTCTAAGACAAGAGTTACAATCCTTTTTTTAGACTTACATAGATAATGTTTTAAACTCTCTAATGAAAGAATTTTCAGGTTCTGTTGCACTGGAGAACAAAAAAAAGCATTGTAAATGTTTGGTCAAATTTTATTACATAATTAGCTAAAGAAACATCAGAACTAAATATAACTGAAATATTGAATTCATTATTCAATTCATATTGAAAAGCACAGGTTTGTTTTAAATCAAGTAGGTATTATCTGTAAAATCAAGATAAAAATTAGTACTTTTTAGTTTTAGATTCTGTACACTTGCTTTACTATCAGTAGTGTGAACTTTGTACATGCTGCCCCATTTTTAATGATTAATTTTTAAAATTCAATACAGTTTCATTAATTAGTATGCTCAAAACTTTTTATTTACATCAGTATTTCAGCTACTTTTTCCCCTTGCTGACTTCTATTTGTATCATGTAAATCTTTTAAAATTAAACAAAAGAGGAGAGAGATCCAAGATGGCTGACTACTAGCAGCTCAGGATTGTAGCTCCCAGAGAAAGCGCACAGAAGGAGAGGACGCCACACTTACAGATGAATTTTTGTTGCCCACGGACCAGAGATTCCCAGTGGAGGAGCCTCACGG
>CAUYLG010067239.1:0-65958 GCA_963573385.1 Cacajao melanocephalus
TTTCCCACCAACTCTGGCTGCCTCCCCTCATCCCTTCACTCTGCCTGAAAAATACAGTCTCCTGAATGGGTGTATGTTCTACGTACCTACAATTTGTTCTGTGAAACCACCGTTTTCTCTCTTTTTCTTTCTTTCAAAAAAAATAAAAATAAAAAATAAATTAAAAAAAAGAAACCACTGTTTTAAGGTTTTGTCTGTTTTGACAGAATTATTTCTAAAGGCTTTGCCATACATGCTGTTTTTGTCAGCAACGTAAGCTAAGCATGATTCATCACTTTCCCAGGAACCTGAGTGTGGCCGAGACACTGTCACTGGGACTTTGCCCTGCAGAGTCGGCATCTGAATTAGAAGGAACACCGTTTGTTTGTTTCACTGGTGTCCTTTGTCCGTGGTTCTCTGTCTTAGGTTGTTTCTCTAATCACGTGTCCTTTTGCTGCGTCCTCTCCTTCTGCTATTTCCAGTCTGTTCTTGCTTCACACGCAGAGAATCCAGAGTTTCTGAAGAAACAGGACACCAACTTGCAGAATCATTAGCCTTGCTCTGATGGTGGTAGATTTACAGGAAATGACTGAACGTCTTCACCAAAAGTGCCCTCGGTGGTGCTGGCAGCTCTTTCCCTGTGGCTCAGAAATCAAGCTGCTCATGGTGCATGGGTGGTCGTGACACCCAATAGGCTGATTTGTTGATAAGCGGCACCCTCTGTCCATTGTGACACTTGAACATTTCAAAAACAAAAAAAAAGTCATGTGGGCCTGGCAGGGTGGCACACGCCTATAATCCCAGTACTTTGGAAGGCCGAGGCGGGCGGTCAGGAGTTTGAGACCAACCTGACCGACATGGTGAAACCTCGTCTCTACTAAAAATACAAAAATCGGCTGGACATGGAGTCACATGCCTGTAATCCAGCTACTCAGGAGGCTGAGGCAGGAGAATCACTTGAACCCGGGAGGCGGAGGTTACAGTGAGTTGAGATTGTAACAGAGTTAGATTCCATCAAAAAAAAAAAAAAAGTTATGTGGTGAATCAGTACATACTTTTCTTCAAACTCAGGAGCAGGAGGTGATTTATGAGCAAAACATCACGGAGAAAGTTCTGGTGATTGTTGCCCCATCTGCAAGCGATGGCTGGGTCCTTGTTGCTGAGTGGCAGGAACTATTTTTTCCCCTCTGTTATAGCCACCCTTCCATAGAATGGCACTCAGAGAAGGGAGAGGCACAGTGTCGGACGCCACTCTGCCCCTTGTCTTAGAAAGACACACTTGCTGTTTTGCGTTCAGACTGCCTGGACCTTGGGAGCCACGTTCAAGAAAGTCTTTGAGTGAAAAGGCCAAGGAGTCCTCCCTGCGGGCTTTTGCCTGATTAAACCAGGGTTGCAGCCCCTTCCCGCTCCGCTCTCAATTCAGCAGCAGTTCCAGCTCACAGAGCCACGAAGTCTGAAGCCAGGCTGGTTGTGTATCTTGCAAGTCAGCAAGAAGGTAAGGTTCCTGCTGAGCTGATGGGCTGAGTCTCTCCAAGCCACGCAGAGCATGCGCCCTGCCCCATCCCAGCACTGCAAGGAGGGCCGGCAGGGTGCTCCCTGCACTGTTGAGATTCACAGGAGCCAGCTCCAGCCCCTGTCGTTCTGAAAGTTTTCTGTTTGAGAGTCTTAATGCATATTTACACATATATTTAAAATATTAATATTTAAAATGTAATTAAAAGATTTAAACCCATTTTAATACCTAAGGGAGACAAACACGATGCCTGTCTGAGGCATTCCCATCCTTAGGAGAATTGTTAGTTGGCATAATTCATTAATATTGAGGAATCTTGATGTGCCTCATTTGGTTCTGAGAAGATCAAATGGGGTGATCTGTGAACTGCGGGGAAGGGCTGGTGGCACGCTGCACCCTCTGGTGTATTCAGCCCTGGAGCTGGGGGCAGGGGCAGGAGTGCCTGTAGCCAGCAGGACCTCACTGAGAGGCCCCTGCAGACAAGCCCTGATCTCTGATGGCAGCAGAGAGCAGCAGGGGCAATTCCTGGGTTGGGGGTGGAGTCTCACCTTCTCTTTGTTCCAAGGCAAGATCTCCTCCAAGACACCATTTATTAACTTCAGCCCTACTGACATCTGGGGCCAGGAATCTTTTTTGTTGGGGGCGGCCCTGTGCTTTGTGGGATATTTGGCAGTCCCCTGGCCTCTCCCCACTACCTAGCACACTTGCCTCCCCAGGAGTAAGGACCAACACTGTGTCCAGGCATTGCCAAATGTCACAGGCGGCAGAGTCATTCCCAGATAAAGGCCACTGACCTAGAAGGATGTAGGTTCCACACTCTGGCTTCATCTCTCATCTGTCCAGCTGGCTGGGGAGAGATGGGGCTTTTCTGGGGGACTTTGGAGACAGCCAAGCTCTCCCAAGGGGCCACCTAACAGCCCTAAGCTGACGCAGCATAGCCCTGCATCACTGTGAACTCCATGTTGAAACTAGAACAGGTACCATTTGCCCATTTGGTTAACCTAAAGGACAGATAAACATATGTCTAATTTTGCCTTTCTCACATCTTTCTACCAGCAAATGCTAAACTCACTAGCTCAATTCATCTTCGGACTGACTGTCACAGAATGGGAGTATTTCCGTGGCACATTTCAAGGCAATCATCAGTCTCAGAGAAATAATGTAGCCCATGTATCTCTCTGAGATTCAAAGTGTCCATAACTAAATTTGTGTATTGTGTAATGGAGAGTAAGACATTCAAAAAAGAACACCCAATCCAGATGCCATCTGTTGAAAATGAAGAGGAATCAGTGGCCAAAAGAATTCCTATTGTCAAACCTCCCCAGTGCTAAGCTGAGCTGTGGGCTGGGCAATGTTCTACACACTTGGCTCACTTAAGTTCCACTCCCAAATCCACGCTAGTGCAGTATTTTACCAATTTATCAGTACTTTGGACAAAGAGATGTGAAATTAAAAAAAATTATAAATTAATAAGAAAATATAGAATCTACTAGAAAAGGAAAGAACAAAATATATGAACTCAGAGTTCACAGAAAAGAAACATAAAAATATCAGTAAGAATTTAACTAAGAGGCTCTAATAAACAACTTAGTTCCTAATTAAATATTACAGATCAAAATAACACATAGATATCCACTTTTTCATTTGAAAACAGCAACAACAACAAAAAAAACAAACAAACAAAAACGTTTAAAAACCCTATTGCCAAACAGAGTCTAGAAAACCAGGCACTGTCCTCCATGACTGGGGGCATGTAAATTTCATACGTTACTTGGGGAGAATTTGGTTAACAGCTAACAAAATCTAATTCTACCAACTTGCTGATGGTATAATTCTGCTATTAGAAATACACCCTAAATTCACCCAAAAGAAATAAGTATGAGGAAGTGCACAATGACTTAAAAAAAAAAAATAACCGACTAAAATGCCCATTGAGGGGAGTTGCTGAGTAAATTAAGATGTGGGGCTGGACACTGGGGAGCCACTGGAAAGACAGTGGAACAATCTCCCAATTAAAGGTTGATTAAACTTCACTACATAGAGAAGTTACTACGTAACTCCACTGACTTCATAGAAGGCTGAGGTGCCTGTGGCTGCGATATGGATACATTGTTTCTCCGAAAAGAAATTGTTAAAGAGAGATGATCCCTGGAGAAAGTGAAGAGGGAGTTGACAAGGAAGACTTTCATAATCTATTTTAATGATTGTGCAGCTTTATTTAATTTTTGAAATAAATTAATTTAAAAATGCAAATCAGATCAACTAAATAGCAAAGGAGAAAGACAGGCTCATTGATGGAGAAAGAAAGCCTTACCCCAGTGTTTCCCAGAGTGGGTTCCACCCGGAACACCCATTGTTCAGGCAAGGACAGATCAGGGTTTGAAGCCCGTTGTGCTTCTACCCCGAAGACCAGGGTCCTGCCTGGTCTGTTTTGTTGATTTGCCTCTCAACAGCCTAAGGTAAAGGATCCAGCAGGGCACCCCCAGGGCTGCTGCCTCTTTTGTGCAAGGAAGAGGTGTTCATTCCCTCTGAGGACACTCCCAGCAGGTGCCCACATGGCAGACTCGAGGACATGCAGAAAGATGGTCGCAGGGTCTTGTGTTACTCAACAAATCGCAGAAAGTGAAGTCGTGAACAGAAGCCACTGTCGGTCGGACCTGAGTGCAGGAAAACTGGCCCGGTGACTCTACAGACACAGAAGCCTTTGCAAGATCCAAAGCTCCCAGGCGGTCAGTCCACAAGCGGGGATCTTGCAAGTCAGACTGTATGCTTTCTGCACACGGGTCTGGCTGTTTCTCCATCATTTTAAACTTTTTGCTCCCATGAAGCACCAGTTTGTGGCTTTCTTAAGTCTATGGCAGCCTGCCACCCTCCTTAAGAACCAGGCCACTTGTGCTCCTCTATTTCAAAATTAACTTTAAATTACATATTGATTCCAGTCCTATGAAATTTAGCAAACAGTGCATTACATTTAAATAAATTATAATAATCAAGCCCCAGTGTTTGAATTAAAGCTTTTTATTGCATGATTTGACTGAATACTGTAAAAACCTCATTAATTCGTATGCCGCTAATTTGTAATTTGTGATAAAGCAAAGGCAGGAGAATTGGGAAGAAAGGGACGGCCTCCTGACTAAAGGGTTTCTTTTTCTTTTCTTTTCTTTCCATTTTTTTTTTTTTTTTTTTTTTTGCCCTGCAAATCTCTTTCATGAAAGTGCAAATCAGTACTGTAAACAAGGTTGCAGGGGGTCTTATTTAAAATACTTAAGAAAATAAACTTTTCAAATACCTTTTAGAAGCATCATTTACATGCATACAATTTATATGCTAATTACAAATCACTCTGCTCTATTCACTAGAGTAATTCCCTTGAGAACCTCAACTGGGTTTTGGGGGGTTTTGTTTTGTTTTGTTTTCGCCTGTGTTGTTACTCTTGTACTTGAAAGTTACAATATGTGTGTCCTCCAACACATTTTATAATTTAAATGATTTTGTTTAATTAATTTAAATTAGTAAAAATTTCACTGCAGATTCTAAGGATCATTTTACTTTTTTCTCTTGCTTTCTAACGTGATCCTAAAATGTGCAGAAATGGCTGTCTTCTAAATCAGAGTTCCTAACAGAGGTGAGGAAACCAGCTTCAGGGTGGGGGTAGGGGGGACAGACTCTAGTCATAGCCTGGAGCTGGAATTCGATATTATGAGAATTTTTTTTGCGTTTGAGTGTGTGTGTATGTCTGTGTCTGTGGGTGTATACGTGGATATCCACATGCACATATAAAAAAACACAACAAATTTGTAATCCTCATGTTCATTTTAAATTCCCAAATCATTTACTATCAGAGGTCACAATCCACAAACAAATCAAAGATTCCCACCCTAATCCAGAGCTATCATGCTCCCTGTGCTGGAAAAAAAATGGAATCAAATATTGAGGTCATAACTGCAAAAACAAATAGGCTTTCCAAGTATCCACAAAAGAATAGGAATGCAGGCCTGCACTCAAGTCTCCAGCCACCCTGCCCCCAGAGAAACTGCTGGAAACCCCTGTGTTCTGAAAACAAAAACGTTTTGGAGTGGGAAGGTGGGAAGAGCCGTGGAATCCATTTGATCCCTGGCCTGGCTGTGTAGCTCAGCCCTGATGCACTCTCAACTGATAAGCTCAGCTTCTTCTAATTTATTTACTCTACTAATTGGTTTACAAAATAAAACGAACATCAACAACAAACACCCTCCTTCAAACCGTGTAAATTACATATTGCACCTTTCAGAATATAACTTTAGGTAGGAATATAATTAAGCATGCAAATGCTCACAAGAGGAAAACTGGAATTCACAGAATTTAGCAAACGCCTTGGAATTTCAGCCTTACACAACATCATCATTCTTATGTGAAATATAATTAACGAAGAAAATGCCTCGGATGTGTGGGCTAGGAAGGCAAATATAACTATCCTTTCCTGTGCCTTCAAGGTTAGAATTATTATAGCACTTATAAGTTTATTTTAATTACCTATAATGAGACTCCACACATGTGATATAGTCGACATGCTTTTGACAATAGAAGTTTCTGAGCTGCCTCATTAAGTATTTCAGTATATATTTATGTGATTTTCACTCTGCCTCCCGGTTTTGGTGGCACCACAGCCCATGTAAAGGCATATGTACATATTTTAATAAAAAATACTACCATTAAAGATCATGAAATGATTACAATGAATCGATATTAAGATGTCACAGCTGTATAACCCTTTCTTTTTATGTACTCCCATGCTGAATTGTTTTATGACCTATCATAAACCTATTAAACTACTGGTAATAAAGGATTGTAATTAGTGATAAAACCTTGTTGCTTAGTGAGCCAAGACAGTCATCCTTACTTTGAATTTTATTGGAAGTAATCAAGACAAAACCTTCAGCAATGTCAAATACCAGTCTGAGAACAAGGCTGTGCTTTTTCTGGGGACTGGTAACATTTCACCTTTCCTGGAGTTTGGACTGTAGCTTTATTTTGCTCGTTGGGAAGTTTTTAGGCTGTTTAGCTTGGTGTGGTTTTATCTTGTTTGTAAACAGGAGGTGCAGGAACGTGCATTCCAAGGGGAGGAGAAGCTGGCCAAGGAACCCCTGAGCAGGGGACAGCCGTCCCCACTGCCTGGTGCTGGAGCACTCTGTGTCGCCCACGTGGGACTCGGCCATGGAACAGCCGGGACCATGGCAAACAAAAACCACGCTGCCGTGGATCTGGGGCCAAGCCAGGGACGAAGGGGCTGGGAAAGGGCTAAACAAAACATTCCACCTTTCCGGCTATCAAATCCAATTAACTGTTTCCTGGCCGTCCTTAGGCAAAAGTGAGCATTGCCACTAGAGGCACAAAGTCCCCTCGCAAATCCACAGGGCATGGCCAGACCCCATCACCTGCGTCTGTCGCTTCCTGAAGACATTTGCTGCACCAAGACCCTCAGAAGAGGCTTCTGGGTGGATGTGGTCTACTGAAAGATGTCAATTTCAGTTCCTTTAATGTAAATGTCACATATCTCAACCTCAAAATTCTGGGTGCAGCAATTTTATCAGGGGATTAGAGCCAGGAATATGTCTTTGTAAAGCCTAAAAGTGGAAAGTGCCCTTTTGTGCCAGTGACCAGAGAGCATGCTCAAGCCCCAGGCCTGGGCAATAAACAAGGGCATCACCCAGTGGAGCAGCAGCCCCTGGCCCCACGGAAAGCAGCCACTCAGGGGAAGCCTGGTGCGTCTAGAGCTTCACTTCGAAAGTAAATGTAACAGAAGACCCCTTTAAGTGGCAAACAATGACCCAGTCCTTCACTGAGGGTCTAACAAACCCAAGATTATCCCAAAGAGGGAAGCCCAGGTAGAGGGGTGCTTATTCCTCTTCTTTCCTTCCAACTAGACTTGACGACCCCCACTGTGCTTGGCTTTTCACAGCCCTGAATTGAGCAATAGGGAAACTATAGTAACCAATAATCGGCTTCAGTTCAATGGAAAGTATGTATCTTGGTGGATGACAAAGCCAGGGATAAACACACGCGCACACACGCACACGCACACCCCCAAAGCCTGCTGTAGGACCACAGAGAGAGGCACAGCACAGCCAGGAGCCAGCCTGCGGTCACAGCAGCCTCCGCAGAGTCCTGCCCCCACCTGAGGAGCGCAGGGGCCTGCACGTAAGGCCAGGTGCAAGGGAGGCTGCCGTGTGTAGTGGGATTCACGCAGAGATGCTGGGAAACGAACCGGATATTCAGTGGAAGCGTTGACGTTGAATCCAAGGGGCGGGTTGAGTGTGGAGGCAGACAAAAACATTTAATCACAAGTGTGTTGGACCTGGGAAGGGCTGGGATTAGAGCAGTAGAAATCTCTTTATATTATTTATGCTATTTGTATTCTCCTGACTATAATTCTACCTTATCACGAATACAATGTGTGCTTTCCCGTTTGCACTGTACCGACATCAGGGGCGTATTCGTGTCGTCTCCAGGACATTATAAAATGAAATTAAAATGCATCCCCGCTCCCCTAAATGTCAGCATGGCTGCGTCATTTTCATCACTTGAGGTCTACATGGAGTCTGGGGCAGCAGAGGCTGATGACTTCAGCTAGCAAATCAGGAAGATGGCTCGTCAATTTTATTTTTTATCTTAAACATAGCCAGAGTTGTATGGCTACACACACAAGCTGTAGCAGTTGGTCAGGATTTAAGCTACTAGAAGAAAGTTAAGCTTCTGCGTCGACTGGCTGAGATACCAGCCATAAGCTGACAAGTAATTAAACCGGCATATCTGTAACAACTGTCATCTCTTATTTCGGTGCAACTTGGATGTAAACCAAGAAAGCCAGAGAGAGAGAGAGAGAGAAAGAGAGAGAGAGAGAGAATATGAGTGAGCCCTCATCATCGAAGGCCACTGCTGGGCCTCCCAGCTGAACAGTTTAGCAGACTTGAGCATTTAGAGGTTTGACGCCCAGATCAAAAGAGTCAGCGCTCCCTTCACCAATTAGCAGCAGGGAGAAGCACAGCAACTAAGGTGTAAATTTCAACTCTGCAGTTTTGAGGAAGCTGAGCATAAAATGCATTCTCGCACTCTTGAGCGGCTGCTGCTCAGTAGTGATGCCACCACTGCTGCCCCTGGAAGGTGGAAGGCAGGCAGTACCCTGCCCAGGGCCAGTGGGGCCTGGACCCCTCCCCAGGTGGTCTTGTTGGGCTTGCTGCCTGCATTACTTGTGGCCTGAACAAAAACTCCTCTCTTCTCACACTCTCTCTCCACCCAGACACACGATAGATGTTCTACAGAGATCTCTTTATGTGTGGAGACATTTTACGTTAACACCGAGAGAAGTGGGGCCAATGGAGTTCTCAATGGTTCAAAACGATGGGAAAAGTTGAGTGGTCACAAACTCACCTTCCCAGGCTGGAGGCTCAAGCTGATGGAGTCCTCTGCCCGTCACCCTGGTCTGAGCTCCTTTTTGTGCCAGGAACTTCATTTGTTTGATGCATTTGAAAACACTGTTAGGAGCACTATTAACTCTAAATTGAGTTGGCTCCAGGCTTTCCAAGATAAACAGGCAATTAGGTTTCTCTGCATGCTGGGTCCTGGGAGGATGAGAGACCTGGGTTAGGTCAGAAGCCCAGCTTTCAGGGGAAGGACTCAGGGTGACTGCCTATGCCATTATCTCCTGCTTGGCACCCCAGTGACTTGCAAAAGATTACTTGCCTGACACTGGACGCCACTATACAGCAACATGAGAATGAGGAAAAATATTATGAGGCACTTCAACCTTCCAGACATTCCTGTTTGCAGTAAGATTTGAGATTTTTAAGTAAAAATTTTAAACATTTAAGATGAGCTGTTTACCTTCCCTCAAGACTATTATAAGCCCCCAAAATATGGAGGAATGAGGAGGACATTTGTTGAGGATCTAACTGCAAAAATGTCTGATGTTTTCGCATTTAAAACCTCTTAATACTTTCCTCGTCTTTTCTGTTCAAATGGACTCTAAGCTTTGTTAATTTCCAAGTAGTTAAACTTGGAATTACTTGCCAATCTTGGAAACACAGACCCCCAATCGAAGGCCTATCACACATTCTGTTTATTTTTCTCCTAATGAAAAGTGTGACAAGCAAATAATTAAACTGAAAAGCGAGCATAAATTAGAGTCTACAGCTACAGAACAGATCGCCTTTTGAAGACTGCATTTTAAAAGCTATGCTTCGGGAGAACGCTCCCTCCCGTCATTTAAATCATCTGGCTTAAACTGTATGTGGTTCTTCTGTAAGATGGTTTATCCCATTTCATCAAACAGAATGTTTGATGTACCTCGGCATAACAAATTATTTGTGTTGGATTTATTTCAGGGAATTCCCCTTCTCCTTCTGGTTTCAAGAGAGTAAGCCCTGGGTTTCTAAACATTATGAAAACAACCAGATCTGAGAGACATTATATCCACAACAAAGGGAAATGAGTGACCAGCCCAGTTACATTGTCTTTTGAACAACAACTCAATGCAGACAGAAGTAAATGACAGTTAATTACAAATTACATTCTGGTTGGGGTTGCTCGGGCCTCTCGCCTGCAGAAAGCTCAGGCCCTGGGGCGCTCACCTGCCTGCCGAGGGCCGTGCGGAGACCCGGGCTGGGGCGCTGCACAGGCTTCAAAACACGCTGCTAAACACAAAAGCTTATTGGATTACAGAGATTTAGGAAGAGGCATTCAGATCTCTCTCCGCAACTGCAGGAGGAGCGGGGAGGGATTTCTGGAGGACGGATCACTGCAGGTTTTTGAATGCGAGTCTCACTTTCTGTACAGGGAAACGGCCCCCCTTGTTTGCCAGTGTTGGAAAACTGGTCCCATCGTGGGCAGGCTCCCTCCAGGAGGCACAGCGGTGCTGGGGGCCCATTCGAATTTGGCCCCCTAATTGCTTTTCAAACAGGGACAAGTAGACAGTGCTGATGCTATGTGAGATTCTTAATCCGGTGAATTCGGTAATGCACTTAGAGTGTTTATTTTTTACCAGAGGAGGGTTGTCATCGCCAGCAGCAGACAATTTGATTTACTAATAATGTTTCACATTCTTTTAATTGGAACGGTAAATTAATGTATTACATTTTAAGTCAAATTTTAAGTTAATACATTTGCAAAAATAAGACAATGTCGAAAATAATTAATGTCATCATTGGTGCGTTAAAAAGACCTTGGCTTTTGTAATTCACTAAAGCAATTTCTATTCATTTAGTTGAGCTAAATGCTTATTGTTAAAGACAAAAGACCCAACAGTTTGACATTGAGCTCATTATGTATGTTAGAAACACTCAGAAACCCAAGGCCACACCACACACAACATAGCCGAAGACTGGGGGATGGGGAGCATTGCCAGGGATTGAAATGCGGACCACGCCGTTCTCCTCAGTCACTTTCCATTCAGACCTGATTAAAACTTCAAAACCAAGCTTGTTGGAAACAGCGGAAAAACAATTTTTGTTGTTGCTTTTAAGTGACAGGGTAATCAGTAAACTCTGGGGAAGTTTAATGGGTTTCTCTCTCCCTCTCCCAAGCCCTCTCTCACTCTCTCTCTCCCTCTCTCTTCCTCTCCCAAGCCCTCTCTCTGAAGGCTCTAACAGCCCATATCTCACTCCTTACTCCCAGCTGACTTGGAAAAATATTTGAATTTTTAAAGAAAGCATTCAGAAACACATGCAGAAAATATATATCTTTTGAAAGTGCAGTGACATCCAGAAGATAAACACCCCTCCTTCCCTTAGACGGCATTGATGAGGCGGAACCGCAGGGACTTCCGGTGTGATGCTGGCATCTCCAGACCTAAGAGGAGGCTCTCCACTGCATCGGCCACACTGTCCCCACACTCAGCCAGGGCACAGGCTCCTGTTAACATGGCCAGGACAAGAAGCTCCCTTTTGTATGTAGGGAATAAGAAATCCTTATTGCACTCCACATTACCCCACCTTCTCCCTGACTCCAAGTGTCATAGGTGAGACAAATGCTGTAGTTTGCACAGAATTCTCGACAAGATAAAAATGAGATTCAATCCTGCTGCGCTAACTTCAATGCTATCCCCCCTGCTCATTCTAAAAGAATGCCTGGCTGTTTATCACCAAACAAAACAAATGAAGCAATTTTCAAGACACCGTCCGGAATGAGTGCGTGTGAGCATACTGAAGTTTTCATAAATACCTCCAAAAGCCTACACTCTAAAAGTTTTACTTCCATGAGGCAAAATTTGAAAACTGCCTTTTAGAAATATTGGTGTTTGCATTAAGATGCACAGACGTTATATTTCCAACATAAAGGACAGAAATTGGTTAATTTATGGAATCATAGGAGTCTTCTCCCTCCTGGATGTGTGATCACAGTGAGACATCCCAGCTCCTGCTGAAAGGACACCTGTAAGAGCTCTTTCCCTAAAATTAGGTAGGAAAAATATCTGCCTTCTCCGTGCTTGGGGGAGTGGCCTTCTTATCGGCAGCGATGGAGTGAAGCTGACTGCAATGACAGTGACAGGCGAGATCCATCATGTCATCAGCACAGCGAGGGATGTGACCCAGCCCTGCCCGCCCACGGATGCTGGTGGAAACCCCCAGCCAGGAGGCAGGGAGCACTTAACCCTGTGAGCCCCGGGTTCCCGCTGTGCGTCACCAGGTCTCTGTCTTGTGTGGGAAGCCTATAGGATGACAGCAAATCTTTACAGGCTGCACAATCTGCCCTCGTGACAAGTGCGCGCCAGGCCGCCTCATAACACGATTAAATGGTATCATGAGAGCGGGGCATGCCTTGTGGAACCACCACCAGGGCTTCGGAAAGACTGCGGCTGCCCTAGGTGCAGGCAGTGCAAAGAGAGGCAGGGATCACAGTGGACTGGGCCAGGGGACCTCTCCAGGGCAGGGACCACCGACCAGATGCCTCTCGTTTTCTGAAACAGCAACTGACATCCAGGCAATGGCTTTCGGGTGGTCTGCAGTCACGACACATTGTGTTTGCCAATATACTACAGGTTCACTTTGAGATTCCTGGGAACATGTATACATGCCGACCACTTTCGTAGATTTCTTTGCACATCCTTAGTAGACAAATGGTGAGACACGCTAAGGTTGGGGAATGCTATTGGATGCGATGTAGCATATTCTCCTTGTCCTTGAGAAAAACCTAAACTATGTAAACGGCAGTGGTAATGCTACAGTAAACAGCATTTTAGGATGCAGTCTTGAACTCTTAAGATGACAAGTGCCCGATGGTGATCTCGATGTGCACACATACAGTGGCATTTCTCTGGCCAGCATGCATTCGTATCTCTAGGACTGTTATGTTTACAACATGAAATTTAAAAGTTTAACTTACAATATTTTCTAGATTGTGTTTTTATATTACTTCTGCCTTCTCTTCTGTTAAGTCACAACAAGCTTTTCTTGGGTTAAAAAGAGAGGGAAAAAGCCAGTTGAATAGTAATATGGTTCTTTCATGTATATGCAAGAAAAAGATCTTTTCACACCTTGATGAAATTAGCATAAATTTAAATACTAATGAATTGCCAGTGACTGGTTAAGAATACCAAGAACTACAGTCACACCAAGTTAGGCATCCCTAGGAAATAGCTCTGATTCTAGGGGCACGTGGCCTGATGGAGGCATGATTTTTTCACAAGACACTCACACACACAGTTCTAGACAGGGTCAGGGTGGCAAGAGGATCGCTAGATCTTCATCAGGAAAAAGGTTCCTCAAAACGGAGAAATTGAGGCCAAGTGATCGTGAAAACCCTCCCGGCCTCGAGTCGCTGGGCTGCAGTGGGATTGGAGACGTTTTCGTGGCTGCCATGCTGTTTTGTGGCGAACTTGTTTGGTACAGGACTGGGCTAAGGAATTATTTGCACGGGTACCTCACAGCAGTGTGGAAGGTTACACTAAAGCTCTGAAGACACTTCTGCACAGTGGTGTCGAATATGACGGAGACCAGCCAGAAGATGTGAATTGTGTGCGTAGATGCTTGGAGTTAAATCGAATTTAGCCTAACGCTGCCTCCTTATTATTTAAGTTCCGCCTAAAGGTTTATCTGTACATAGTGAACGGCAGCTTATGTGGAGGTGGAAACAGACTAAACTGCTGTTGTGCTAACCACAGTTTTGGCCAGTTGGGCGCTGACCTTATTCAAACGGTATTCCAATAAGGTAAAGCCCAGGCTAGAACCCCTCTGGCTGTTTCTGTACCTCACTTCCATGTTCTGTCTGTAAATCTTCCACCACGTGGCTACACTGGACTCTCTGAGTCTACTCTGGCTCGGCGGCGGCCTGATCAGTGAATCGTTCTTTGCTCAATTAAACTCTGTTAAATTTAATTTGTCTGAGTCTTTATTTTTTTATTTTTATTTTTTAACATTGTGTTTAGGGAGGGGGGCTCTCCCAAAGTGCTCCTGGGATCCCTTCTGCCTCACACATGTGGCAGCGCCTGGGGCCTTGTGTGGGTGTAGTCCATCCTCTGCTCCAGCACAAAGGAAAACACAGAGTGCTGTCAGACAAACTTCAAGGAAGAGTCTTATTTGTTTTTTTTGTTTTGTGTTTTTCTAAGACAGAGTTTCACTTCTTGTCACCCAGGCTGGAGTGAAATGGCACAATCTCAGCTCACTGCAATCTCTGCCTCCCAGGTTCAGGCAATTCTCCTGCCTCAGCATCCCAAGTAGCTAGGATTACAGGCACCTGCCACCACCAAGCCCGGATAATTTTTGTATTTTTAGTAGAGATGGGGTTTCACCTTGTTGGCCAGGCTGGTCTCGAACTCCTGACCTCAGGTGATCCACCCGCCTCAGCCTCCCAAAGTTCTGGGATTACAGTTGGGAGCCACCACGCCTGGCTGGCCCCTATTTGTTTTTAATGCTCTGCTATCATATGATATTGGGAATAATTTCATGATCTTTCAGTAAACGTGGTATATTGATGTGCAATCACATCATCAGTCCTGTGGTTTTAATCTAAGTCTCAGCATGGAGTCTTGATTCTGCAGGGAGTTGCAACTGGACCCGGAGAGATTCCACGTCTCTGTCCACGCAGCTCTTGCTCGGCACCCTCAAGATGCTCTTTCAGGAGCTTCCCCTTGCTCTGTTTCCTGTCACTATCCTGCCATCCAAAGTCACAACTTACTTTTCTTGTTTTTAAGCTTAATAATTTTAATACATTCCAAAATGTTTGAAACTATAATTCCAGGAAAAATATTTAAAATTTCACCATTGGCAAGAAGAAAAATGACATCAAACTTCACAAAAAAGAAATACTTCTAAAAAATGTGAAAACTGATATGCAGTAATATTGTGGTTATTTTCTGATTTTTTAAAAAATACATTCTTTTTAGGCTGGGTGTAGTGGCTCAGGCCTGTAATCCCAGCACTTTGGGAGGCTGAGGTGCGTGGATCACTTGAAGCCAGCAGTTCAAGATCAGCCTGGCAACATGGTGAAATCCTGTCTCCACTAAAAATACAAAAATTGGCCTGGTGTAGTGTGTGTGCCTGTAATCCCAGCCACTCAGGAGACTGAGGCACAAGAATCACTTGAAGCTGGGAGCCAAGATTGCACCACTCCACTCCAGCCTGGGTGATAGAGCGAGATCCTGTCTCAAAGGGAAAAAAAGTTAAAAATGTAAAAATTAATTATTTTTGGCTGGGCGCAGAGGCTCAGGCTTGTAATCCTAGCACTTTGAGAGGCCGAGGCGGACGGATCACGAGGTCAGGCGTTCAAGACCTTCTTGGCCAACACAGTGAAACCCCGTCTCTACTAAAAATAGAAAAATTAGCTATGCATGGTGGCGGGCACTTGTAATCGCAGCTACTCTAGAGGCTGAGGCAGGAGGACAGACTGAGCCCAGGAGGTCCAGCCTACAGTGAGCTGTGATTGGGCCACTGCACTCCAGCCTGGGCAACAGAACAAGACCCCGTCTCAAATAATCATAATAATAAAGTAAGAGTAATAATACTGTTAACAGTGCAAGGGCCGGGTGCAGTGGCTTACGCCTATAATCCCGGCACTTCGGGAGGCCGAGGTGGGTGGATCATTTGAGGTCAGGAGTTCAAGACCAGCCTGGACAACATGGTGAAACCCTGTCTCTACTAAAAATACAAAAAGTCAGCCAAGTGTGGTGGTGCACATCTGTGGTCCCAGCTACTCAGGAGGCTGAGGCAGGAGAAGCACTTGAACCCGGGAGGTGGAGGCTGCAGTGAGCTGAGATCGCACCATTGCACTCCAGCCTGGACAACAAGAGTGAGCCTGTGTGTCAAAAAAAATAATGCAAATAATAGCCTGCACTGCTGTTTATCAAACACCTCTGGAGCAGCAGGCCTTTTGCCTGCATTTTCTATATATTGGGTGGTTTAAGATTCACCTTACAGGCAGGTACTGGCTGGACTCAGCCCTTGATGTCTTCCCTTAACCAACGGTCCAGGAGGAGTCACCCAGTGCCAGGCACTCAGGGCCCTTCTGGCATATGCTAACTTCTTGCAGGAACAGGCAGGCACAATTTTAATCAGGCAAAAAGGAGAGTAAATGGTGGCGGAGGGGGATACAAATGTTAAGAACGTGGTCTGGGTGTGGGGGAGCCCCAGGTGGGTTTGTGCAGGTGCTGCCATGTTCCCTCGGGCAGGATGTCCCAGCACAGAAAGGCCTCCTCGGAGACCAGGGCACTGCGAGACTTCCAGATCTAAAGCAGGGTTCTGCCAGGATCATGGCTGTTCCCCAGGTCAGGAGACCCATGAGGGGGACTTCCAAGTCCCGTCCTCTGACCTCAATCCATGACACACATTGGGAGCAGGAGCCAGGATGAGGAGCTGTCATCATGCTACCTCCTCGTACAATTCTCATTAATGTGCTTTTCTGAAGGATTTGGTTTTGCTCTCCACTGTGTGGAGGTCCCATGTCTGACAGGCCTCCTGGGAGTGCTTGGGGAAACACTGAGAAAGCTGGACAGACTGAGGAAGGGCAGAAGAGCCCTCTGTGAAGTCACCCCATTCACCCCATCAGTGCCACCGAGGCCCCGAAGGAGTGTTCCCTCGGACCAGTGTGGGAGGAAGAGCTGCATGCTTGCCCCAAGGCGGGGTTCCACTTTCACCTCTGCGCGTTGATCTTGAAAAGCGTTCTGGGCTTTGCTGGCCCATGGTATTCTTCCTCTAACACGGCTGGGTGAAGGTTGTTCCCATGTTACTTGTAGCATCTATACTGCCACTTGTATGCTCTTCCGATTATGGAGAAAGAAAAATCTGTTAGAAACCAAACCGTTTTATTCCGGTGTTCGGGTGACAATGCCTGAGTCAGTTATTGGAAGCATCGCCTCTATGTGCAGGTGTGGCTGATATCCAGCTTTTCCCAGACGGGCTCTCTCTGCAGGTGGGGCCTCTCCCCACATGTGACCCCCGGATGCACCAGGGAAGTCTGGAGGAACTCTCACCCCTTCCTGAGCTCAGTCACCACACGAGGCACTTCCATTTGGCTCCTGGATTGTGTTTCCACCTCAGCACAGCACATGGGCTCCTATAAATCAGGTATGCCCAGTGATGAACACCCAGAGGTGAGCTGAGATTCTAAGCAACGCAGGTGGCCCTGGCACCTGAGCTGCGCACATCACCTTCTTTGACAGAAAATGCCTATAGACACCTCCCTGGCAGAGCCACAAACAGGCTCCATGAAACAAACGTGGATAGCACATGGCAGTAGGTGGATGAGATACTGATGAGCAGAAGCTCACCCAGAGAGAGCCAGCTCTTCAGGCCGCTGTTCCGACGCCATCCTGGAGAGCCCTCTTTCAGACAATGTGCCCTCCCACGAGGATTTTATGCCACAGCGTGTTCCCATTACCCCTCAAAGTCATCAGTAGCAACATTGCACCAAAGCATGCAGCTTCTTTGAGTGCCAAGTTCCAACACTCATGATTTAGAGATTGGAAAACTGGGATGTAGAATTGATGAGAGCCAGCAAGGGTGATGACGAAACTCAGCCCAAGCTCAGGTAACCTCACTGTTTCCTGTGTTCTTCAGTGTCCCCACCACTTACTCATTATTCAGAATGCACGCATCGAGCATGGCTACGTGCCAGCCCCGGGGAGGCAACCCTGAACCAGGCCTGACCCGAGGAAGACGCAAATGACCCCTGAGCTCTGGGAGTTGCTGCCGTAGAGGAAGACAGCTGCAAAACTAATCCTGGAGCAGATAGAAAATAAGACATTTCTGTTTGTTTCAATTACCTAATCCAATGCAGCGTGGCTGGGGGAGGAGCAGGAAGAGGCCATGGATGCGACGTCTGAGTTTGGGGGAAGAGTTCTGCAGCCAGTACTAAGGTCCTGGGGCAGAAATGAGCTCATCAGAGCTGCTCAGGAGGGGTGTGGGTGGGGCAGAGGCGGGTGGGAGATGGGAGGGCCAGACAGGAGGGACCTTCCAGGTTGCGGAGAGATTTGGATTCTAAGTCCTGTGGGTAACTACTGGCAAGCTTTTCAGAGCTTATGGAGGACATGCTGTAATTGATATTTCTAGAAGGCCCCTTGGACTGCCATGTGGGATGGCTCATGCGCCTGCGAGGAGGAGCAGAGAGCTTCAAACATCCAGCCCAGAGGTGGGGGTGGATTGAGGGAGTGGCGTCAGTGAAGGCCATGGGAGGACTTAGATGCTAGGCCTTCTGGGAGTAAGTCCCAGGGGCTTCCTGAGGTGGATCAGATGGGGCCAGGCAGGCTGTGAAGAAAAGTGAGTTGATGCTGACTCTTAAATTTTGGACTTAAGCAGGCTGTTTGGGTCCTGGTTCTCCTGAGGGGTGAACTCTGTAAATTAATCATGTCGATAATCAGCAGATGGGGTGGAGGCAGCCTCAGAGGAGAGAAACCTTCTCAGTTTCGGTTAGAGGGGAGGAAAACGCATGGTACCCAGAGGCATCCTGAGAACCGTGGCTTCTGCAAGATGGGATACAAGGGAACCAGGACCACAGGGTCAGCCTCCAGCCATCCCCAAACCACGCAGGCACGCTGTGTGTCTCCTGGCCGCAGTGAGGAGAGGGGCTCCTTGGCCTGCAGTTACATTTGGAGAATCTCTGTTGGCCACGGCAAGAGGAACGTGGGAGGGAGCTGTTTCTTTGCACCTGCCCTGTGGACCAAGTCCCGTTTGATTCTTATGTATCAGCTGTGCCTGGTTTGAAAGTCACAGGCCACTCCAAAGGCGGCGAGAGGGAACCAAATGCCTGGGGCCTTAGGAAGCAGAGACAAACCCTCGAGAGCATGGCGCCGTCAGAACCTGGGAACCCCAGCATCAAAGCCTCACCCTGCCTTCCAAACTCAGCTTCCGAGGCACAGACGTTTCCACCTCCCCTGCAGATGCAGCGGGACGACGGCCCAGGCACTGCAACCCTGCCGAGGGCAGGACCCTGCAGAAGGCTGTTCGGCAAACCCACATCAGATCTGGTGTCCCGCCGAGAAGGGTCAGCTCTGAACCCTACGCAGCCTCTCTCTGCTGCTCTGGCCGCAGACACCGTTTCCATCCTGCGGGATCAGCAGGCGAGGGAAGAGGCTGAGTCAGAGGGAAGAGGACCCAGTATTGGTCCAGAGACAGCGAGTTGCGGGTGGCGGCTCCCGGCAGCTGGAGAAGAGAGACTGCATATTGAACACTGTTCTTGTTGCTCAGGCGACCACAGACACCTCGGCGGAGCTGGCCTCAGACACCAGAAGATCCAGGCAGCTGCCGCAGAGACTCTGAGACAGGAGGGGCCGTGTATGATCAGATGTTCCAAGTTGCCTTTTCAAGGCTGAGTTCCTCAGGCCCCAGCCTCTGGGCGGAACTGTGGGTGGGATGTCGCATGCAGAGGGGTTCTCACAGAGCACCAGGGGTAAGAGCCAGGGCAACCTTTCAGGATAGGGGTCCTGGCCCAGGATTGATGTTGTTAGGGCATTCTTCTCACTGGTGTGGGGCTCTGTTCACATGGAGGTGAAGGCGGTTGTTTAAATGAGGAGCTGGTTCGTCAGTCAGAAAGCAGTTCCTCATAAGGGCACACGAAGGTGATAAAATCCATGACAAGGATAGTGAATCGCCTGGGAGGGTTCAAGACAAATTCGAGATACAGGAGGGAGAGATGAAGTCAAGACATCCGGGCCGCCTTTTCTGCCCTCCGCTGCGGGACCCACTGTGCTGCCGCTTCCCCAGAGCCCAGGGCCAATCTTCTGTCACCTCTGTTGCCCCATGTCAAACCTTCCGGAAACAAGGCCCAAGAAAGCAGATCATCAGTAATGAGATCAGGAGTTGTTATCAGAAGAAAAACAGGGCCCCTGCTTTGTTTGCGGGACGTTGTTTTGCTAGGGCTGTTTGTCAGTGAATGAGTGGGATGCAGGCAGCGTGATGGAGGGGGCAGAGCTGAGGCGGGGAGGGGAAGGAGGACAGGGGACTGGAAAGGAGGGGAGGGAGAGCTGGGGAAGAGGAGAGGGGAGGGGAGGTGTTGGGGAGCCAGGCACCTCTCATCTTCCCCTCTCATCCCAGCGACCTCTCACCTTCCCCTCTCATCCAGGTGACCCCTCATCTTCCCTTCCATCCCAGTGACCCCTCATCCTCTCCTCTCATCCCAGCCACCCCTCACCTTCCCTCTCATCCCAGTGACCCCTCACCACCCCCCATCCCGGCGACCCCTTACCTTCCCTCTCAACCCAGTGGCACCTTGAACCACTTCTCTGAGTGGCTGCATTTCTTTGCTGTCCTTTCTGGGACAGATTACTGGCATTTCAGAGGCTGCAGCAAGTCTGACTCAGGACTCTGGGGGAAGAGACCCAGCCTCCTCAGTTTGGCCTCTCCTCCTCCACATGGCGGGGGTGAACCTGCCCCCATATCAGGCAGACACATTTCTAGGAGGTAACACTCCCACGTGGTTTGGGGATGCCCATGCCTCCTCATGGGGCTCCAGGCACATGGCCTCCGTTACATGACGTCTGCTGCAGCCCTGCCTCCCCATGTTGAGTTAGACCCACTCCTGTGATAGGTGAGCTTCTGTAGGACACTTGGCACCTGCCCTTAGTTTATAGAACAGTGAGCGTAGCCACCCCTCTGCCTGATGGCAGGCGGACCCCCGTGGTCGTCTGTATGACGGTAGAGGCACCCACGTCTCCCCTGCCTGGAAACAGGCTCACCCAGGTCCTCCTCGCCTCTGGGTGGTGACAGGCACACCTGACCATCCTCTGCAGAACAGCGCAACCCCCCAAACCCCTCCATCACTGGGAGGCTGGGCTGGGGCGGTGCCCCATGCAAGAAGCATACCACACGGCCTGGCCTGTGTGCCGTCTAGCGTGTGTCTCTGCCACGCGACATGGGTTTCCTGGTCCTCCTCTGTACAGCGGTGGTGCACATGCTTCCCCTCTCGGATCCGCGGTGCACTCACATGGCACTCACATGTGACGATGGACACTCTCTTCTCTGCTATGTACTTACAGGCAGGCTCAGGCCTCTCACGCACACCAAGTGTCTGTCCACGCAGCCACGCCTTTCTCAGCAGGTGATTATATGAGAGTCTGAATTGTCGCCTCAAATCTTTCTCAAAAATATGTAAGTAAAGTAATTAAAGAGCATAGATGCCCCTTGTGTGTACATTTTAATAGGCTTTGCAGAACTATACATAAAATAGTCCTGTTACTACCACAGTCTTATCATTGGAATACTCTTATTTTCACTGAAATCGGAGTGCATGGAACAAGGAGCTGTAAAAGATAAACCCGTTCTGCCAATACAGATTTTTTGTTAAAAATACTGTTGTACCCAATTACTCCCAATTACTCATCGGTACTTTTCCAGCATAGAATTTCCAACACATGAGCTCGGTCATAAACATTTGTAGTTGACGTTTTATCCCATGACGAACAGAATTAATCTGGCATTTTGGGGGGCATATATTTTATTTTTCAAATTACTCTGCATTTGACCTTGGACATTTTATTAGTAAACCAAGGCAAGAACTGGCTGCTGTGATTGTTTATAGAACACGCCAGGAAGGTCAGAGGGCACCGGGCTTCCTTCCTCAGCTGGCAGGTGCCTCCTTTTGACCCCACCTTCTCTGTCCGTCTTCTGCCCAGAGCTCTGTTTGGGTAGATGGCTTCCTTGCTTGTGTGACACTGAAATGACAGTTGCTTTTAACACAACACGACAAGACCATGATCATTTGAGGCTGTTTTTCAGAGGGAGCAGCCGAAGTGCTGGTGCAAGATAGTAAGGAAGCAGGAGGGAGCCAGGAGCAGGGAGCCGGGACCTGCAGCGCCCCTGGGTCTCCTCCCTCCCCAGTTCCCAAATTCCCAGCCGGTCTTAGCCGTGTCTTCCAGAGACGGGAACCTGCACCACTCATCCTGACCCTTCAGAAAGTCTCTTTCTGAGGAGTGTGTAGTTTCTTTAAGCTGAAGGCTGATTTAAAGAAGAATTTGTGCCCGGGGGAAAGGCCCCGTTGGCCTTTTAGTACATTACAATTCCAAAGGCAATCACAAAAGAAGATAGGCTTGCTGGAGTTAATGAGATTCCTCACCAAAAACACTAATCTGGGTTAAAACTAAAAGAATGCTGATAAGGATATTACAGCTCACACTGAGAACAAGAAAGGTGCTCTGCTAAGATCAATTGTGCATATTAGGAGGCGGCCTTTAATAGTGGTTAAAAAAATCTGAGGAAATGGATGTTGGAGACAAAGCCTCTTAGATGAGCAGCGGCTGAAACAGAATAAAACAGACCATTTTCACTTTTTTTTTTTTTTTAAATAACGTTCCAGGTACAAATCAACTAATATTAGCAGAAGTTTAACATCACTTTAAAAGCAAGCAATTGACCCACTGCGAAAGTACAGAGTGAAATGTGTAGCGATACACTGATTATCTCTGTTTCCCCTCAGGCAAATACCTCTCTCTCAAGCATGAGCACTGCAACATTTTGTTTTATTACCTTGTGGGATAAGTGAGGAAAAAAGCCGTCTGTACCTGGGGAATTAAAATATTCAGCTTTGTCATATCAGGGTCTGTTCTCAATTTCATGCAGGGCGCATAATTATAACACTGTTTAAATTGAGCCCAGAAGAAAGATGGGTTCAAGTGCAAATTAATTTCAGATTATCACAACAAAGGCAATCATATCTCAACAAGCTTGCCAGCAGAACACTCCGCTAAGGTCCCCGGGTCCTTCCCCTCCCCAACTTACAACAAAGACCTTTCAGCTCCAATTAAGCTAATGGTCTCAAACAGCCCTTCTGCCTACCTTTTTGGGATTTTACTATTTGCACAGTTGAATGCGGCAAAGCTGCAAAAGAGAAAAAAGCAGGAGAGGAATGGGGCTGGGGTGAGGAGAGGAGGTGGGGGAAAGGCAGCCGGGAAAGGTCAGGGCTTCCTATCCATCAAGTGGTAAAATAAACAGGGAGGGCCTGTCCTGGCCTGCACATCCTCAACTCGTCTTATTCAGCGGAGCCCGTCAGAGCCACAGCCCTGCTGAAAGGGGCCTGGGTTTGCCTGAACTCTAGCAAGCAGCTTCTGAACCAGCTCCGCGCCTCCACCCAGCCACAGCACAGCTTTTATTGAAACCCAGCGTCTCATTCAATCCTGGGGGACCTGCTGGGGAAGGAGGGAAAGCCAGGGCTGAAAAAATTCAAGTCAAGCCTCATTACTTCCTCATTACCTTTGCAAAAGTGGAGGGAAAGAAATTTTTATCTGGGGAGCAAGGCTGGGATGTCATTGTGCTCTGCCTGGTTACTGCACAGCCAACCGTGGCGTGCGGCCACAGGGGGACGGGGTGTGGGGGGTTCTCCGTTCATCTGCAGTGATGATCCGCGCGTTAAGGTTTTTAAGGCAAATTGCCAGCGCTTGTGACTGTGCCCGCCATGGGGCGGGCTCACCCCACTGCCTGCCTTGCAGATGGGTGGGGGAGATGAAGGAAATTTACTCTAGAGTTTGCACCCTAATTCCGTGTTCATTGCCTTCACCTGCTTTTATTTGGCTCTGCCCGGAAGACAAAAGCACTTGATGCCAACACAAATGCAGCCTCCGTGGCAGGCATCGCCCCTGGGGCCTGGGGTCCCTGCTGGAGGCTGACACTCTTCCTTCCCCCACTCAGGAGCTCATGGTGGGGTTCAGCTGAGCACAGATGACTTTGCAATAAACCTTCAGTTCTTCCACTGTGGCCTCTTTTCTCTCTGACTTTGAGTGTCTTTCTGCTGAATTGTTTTCCTCTGGCCTGTGGTTGCTTCTCAGGGTGGATGAGAGGGACAGCCGTCCTGTGGCTGACCGCATTCCCAGGTCCAGCCTCTGTGGAAACCAGGGCTTGAGTTGAATCTAAGATGTGCCCTGATGACAGCACGGGCCTTGAGCCACAGCAGACACAAGCACCAATTCTAAAATAAGATCCTGCGATCAAAGGCCTAGGAGGCTGGTGCAGTGCCGAGAGAGGGCGAGGCCAGGTGGACTCAGGCTGCAGTGCTCAGAGGGCGAGGCCGGGTGGACTCAGGCTACGGTGCTCAGAGAGGGCTAAGCCGGGTGGACTCAGGCTGCAGTGCCCAGAGAGGGTGAGGCTGGTGAGGCATCTTCCTGTAGGATGGTTTTCATCTGGGAATAGTTTGCAGACATTTTAAGCTGCAGAGCAGTGAGTGCCCACGCACCCCTTCTGTCCCCTGGTGTCCCGCTGGAAATCTGCTTCCAGCCCTCCCCTGCTGTGTCTTCTGGTTTTAAGTCTTTGTAAGCAACGGCTCTTATTTTTGCGCTGTATTTTCTCAGAAGATGCTGTTTCCCCAGGTGTGTCGGTATGTCCACCTCTCCTTCCTGTCTTCTCTTCCCCATCCCTATTCTTTCCTCCTGTCTCTTCCTCATCCTTATTATTTTTTGGGGGAAACTGGGTCTCGTTCTATCACCCAGGCTGGAGAGCAATGGTGTGGTCTCGACTCATTGCAATCTCCGACTCCCAGGTTCAAGTGATTATCCTGCCTCGGCCTCCCAAGTAGCTTGGATTACAGGTGCTCACCATCACAACTGTATAATTTTGTATTTTTAGTAGAAACGGGGTTTCACTATGTTGGCCAGGCTGGTCTCGAACTCCTGACCTCAGACAATCTTCCTGCCGCAGCATCCCAAAGTGCTGGGATTTACAAGCATGAGCCACTGCGCCCGGCCCCCCATCCTTATTCTGATAAATTTGTGCCCACCTGTTGTTTCCCAAAGCCTGCACTTCCCTGTCCCCATGCTTACTGTTTGGTTCTCTGTGAAGATAGAGGCATCGCATTCGAGGGACCGGAACAGTAGCAACACCCATGTCCCCAGCAGTGCCCAGCAGCCAGTGGCGGGCCAGGTGTTGACAGGAATGTAAAGGAGAGTGACACAGAATTAAACACCAAGAGGCTGCAGCCAGGGGCTCCTGGGGAGGGAGAATGGACTTTGTGGTGGGGACAAGAGGTGTGGTGGCAGGGACAGCCTTTGTCAGGGACAAATGTCCCTAAATGGAGATTAGCCTTTGGGATTTTGTTCTGCGGCCTGGAGCACTTCACCCGGAGCCTGGGGGGGAAGGGGCTTCAGAGGTTTTCTAAATGTGGGCCAAAGCTGAAAATCAAGAAAGTGCACCTGTCAATCATTAGTTCCTCCTCTCCAGAGTACCTGCGCAGGCCTCGCCTGGGGCCTGGGCTGGAGAGGGGAGCCCGCGGAGGACTTAGGAAGCCTGGAAATGAAAACGTTCTGGAAGAAAGGAGCCACAGAAGTGTAAATGGCATTGTTAGGGATCAGGGAGGCTGGGCTCCGGGGGCGGGGGACATTCCTTACTCCTGGTGAGGCACTGAAGCTTCCTTCCCCACAGGAGGGCCTCTGTCCCCATTCTACATCTGAGTGAGCAGATTCCCGCGCTCAGGCCCACGCAGCTGGAGGTGGCCTCTCACTGGAAGGCCCCTGCAGAGTCAGAGAGGAGTGGGGGCCGGGGAGGGCCACATGGACCAGGGACTTGGGGACGATGGGAGGTGCAGGACAGAACCGAGTCTGGGACCTGGGGACAAGCCACTCCTGCTGTGACAGGGCCTTCGTATGAGTCTCTCCCAGATGCCCCAGTACAGTGCTGGTGTTTGCAGGGGCTCTCCCCAGGCAGTGGCCTCTGTCTTCCCTGGATCCAGCAGGGCAGCCTCTGGCTCTGCCCACAGGCCTGCTCCCAGGTTCTCTCCCCCTCCACCCACCCCTGCGGCTGCCCAGGCCGCGCTTCTCCATCGGGGACTGGGAGAGGGAGGCTGGTGGCCGAGGCTCTCCCTGGAAGATGCAGGTGGTGTGGGATGGCCGCGGAGGAGGACAGCGCTTCACTTACACTCCCCTCCCCACCTGGTCAGTCTCCTGCCCCAGCCCGAGATACCCAATCCGGAACTTTCCAGTGCATCTCCTGTTTGCTCTTGTGGTTTTTCTGTGAAGCTGGAGGCATCACAGTCGGGGGATGAGAAGCCACAGCAAGACCCACGCCCTCAGCAGTGCCCGGCAGTAGGTGACAGGGCTCCTGTGGGCCCCCCAAGAGTGAGGGTCCCGGCCTTGTCTCCACCAGCAGGGACTGTAATGGGACCAGAGCCACCATGTGTGGGAGGCGGGGGTCTCGAGGCTGGATTCTCCCCGGCAGTGGGAGGAAGGTGGAGGATTGGGGTCTGCGCCTGGCTTCAGGGCCGAGGGAGGGGTGGTGCTGCAGCGGGGCTGGCCCTGGAGGTCTGAATGGGGTGGGCATCTCCTGATAAGTCCTGGAGCTGGCAGCTGCCATGCAGTACCCCAACACCTGGTCCTGGCCCCCTTTTCTTAAAACCTCATTTGGGGGAGTCTGTTGTCTGGGCCAAGACTCCAGACCTGCTGTCCTCCTCACACAGCCACACAGCACAGCACCTAACTACCTGTGGCTCCTCAGGTGCGAGGACGCACGCCTGGCTTCCCAGGCGCACTCGGTATCCCTCGGCCTTCAAATGGGGCCCTCAGGTGTGAGCTGGGGCTGGGGAGGGTCAGGAAAGCTGACATGGGTTCACTTTGAACTGGAACCATCAGGGATGAGCAGGAAGACAGGCAGTCCTGGCTGAGAGTGCAACAGGGTGGGTGGCCTCCTGGGGGGTGTGGAGGGTCCCCTGCCCCCCGCAGGGCCAGCTTGGCTCGCTCTCTAGGGCCGTGTTGAAATGGGGCCCTGCACAGTTTCATTGATTCATTGAATTCTTTTCAGAAATAGTTTCAGCATTGCTGTGGTCTGAATGTCTGTGTTCCCCAAAATTCCTCTGTCAAATCTTTACCCTTGAAGTGATGCTGTGAGGAGGTGGGGCCTTTGGGAGGTGATTTGGTCATGGGGGTGGGGCCCTCATCCATGGGATTAGTGCCTTGAAAAGAGGGACCCCACGTAGTCCCCTTGCCCTCTCCACCCCTCGAGGACACATCATTGAGAAGGCGCCTTCCATGAACCAGGATAGGAGGCATCGCCAGACGCCAAATCTGCAGATGCCTCAGTCTTGGACTTGCAGCCTCCAGAACCGAGAAACAAATGTCTGGTTTGTATCAGCCGTGGAGACCATGGTATTTTGCTAAAGCTGCCTGAATGAACTGAGACAGGGAGTACTCATGTCCAACGTGATAGCAGGTGAATTCACAGAAGCCGTGCTCAGATGAGAGGAGGAGCTAGCCCTTCATTCTTCATTTGGTGTTTACTGGACACCACTGGGCAGGCCCCTGGACATTGTTGGGGAGCAGAAGGCTGTGCCCCTGCACATGCAAGCTTGGATTCTGAGAGCTCTGGCTGCCTACGGCCTACGCCGGCTGGCCAGGCGTGTCTTCTGTCCTAAGGTCTCACTTGTTTTGTTGCTGTTAATATTTTGCGTTGGTGCGTGATGACGGTACACGTCTATAGGGTACGTGTGATATTTGGATGCACGCATGCAGTGTGTAGAGATCAAATCACGGGATTAGCATATTCATCACTTCAAACATTCATCATTCCTCCTGTTGGGAATATTCCAAATTTTTCTTCTAGCTGTTTTGAATGATGTAATAAGTCATTGTTAACTATCGTAAACCTGCTGTACTTTCCATAACTAGGCAATATTCCTTCTACCAAACTGTACATTCCCAGCTGCTAACCAACTCCTCCTTTTCTGCCCTGCCTTCCCTGCCTCAAGTGACATCATCCTACTCTCTGCCTCCCTGACGTCCACTTCTTTAGTTCCCAGATGAGAGTGAGAATAAGTGATATTTCTCCTTCTGTGCTTGGCTTGTTTCGTGTTCCATTGTGTACATGCACCGTGGTTTCTTTATCCATCCGTCCCTTGCTGGGTCCGTGGGTTGATCTATATCATGTCTACTGTGGGAGCTGCTGCAATACACATAGGGTCTGACATCTCTTCCGCGCATAGGTGGTGATGATGCCTCTTCAGAGAAGCAGTCTGGGCTGGGTGCAGAGGCTCGTGGCTGGAATCCCAGTGCTTTCAGAGGCTGAAATGGGTGGATCACTTGAGCTCGTGAGTTCTAGACCAGCTTGGGCAACATGATGAGACTCCATCTCTACAAAAATAGAAAACATTAGCCAGGCATGGTGGTGCACACTTGGAGTCCCCGCTACTTTAGAGACCGAGGTGGAGGACCACATGAGTTCGGGCTGTGAGGGGCAGAGGTTGCACTGAGTGAGACTGCGCCACTGCACTCCAGCCTGAGTGACAGAGTAAGACCCTGTCTCAAAGAAAAAAAAAGCAGTCCAAAGGAGGGTGGGTGAGTGGGTGAGAGGAGGGCAAAGCCAAGCTCAAGTTCAACATCTCCTGGGGTCCTAATGAGGACGGGGCTTGGTCCCACCCCCCAGGGCAGACTCCACGGAGCGCTCTCTCTGCCTCCGTGCACTCAGTTGACGTCAGCCCCTCTGTCCCCCGGGCCTCCCCTTCTCTCCACTGGTCCAGGACCACCCACAGCCAGGCCTGATCCTGTAAGGCTGAGGGTGCCCCCAGGGTTCCCTGCCTGCCTGCTCCCCAGGGTGGATGTGTCTTGCTATTAGAGTGGAGTGGAAGGCACCCAGGGGCAGTGGCCCCATGACCAGGGAACCCCAAAACCCCTATCTGAAGGAGCAGGTGAACTGAAGCCCTGTCTAGGGAGCTGAGACACTGGAGGAACCTGACTGGGAATCTGAGTCCGGGCGGTGGGGAAGGCTTGCAGGCTCAGCCCAGGGTCCGGGAGAGGGCCGTGCGGCCGCCAGCCTCCCAGGCACACTTGCTATCCGCACCGTCTCGCATGGCTGCGTGGAGTGATGAACGTCGTGTCTATAAGTGCCTAAAAGCAGGAGCCAGGCATTGCAAATGCATTACATGGAAGAAGATTTAGCTGTTTGAGGGCATAATTTAGACAGTAAGGTACCCTCTTTAGGAGCACATCACATCTTCACAGCAGCTGTGCCGATGTTCAGCTAACGTGAGCCACCTCCTAAGAGTTCTGGGTGGTGGTTTCCATAGAATCTTGAGGGGTTCATCCTCAGCAGCGTCAAAACAGGGTGGGTGGTGATGGCTTCTCCGGGGAAGCCCTCCTCGTTTGCCAGGTCTGGCAGTGCCCTGGTCTGCCGTCCTCCAAGACCTGTGATGTGAGCGCCTGAAGGTCCTTGAAGCAGGCCTGCATCCGGCACAGCTGCAGCCTCCCCGCGCTCGCAGACTGGCTGAGGACCAGCAGGCACACTTGTTGAAGCAATATTGAAACGTAGGCCCCACTGAGGGCATAGCATAGGGTCCCCTCCCATCGTGGGGAACTGAGCACCCACGGGCATGAATGCTGGCTCGGAGGGACCCTTGCAGAGAGTTGCAGGGACCTGGCCTCACATATGGCTGTGGTCTCTCACCCAACAGAAGGCAGCAGCCTCCCTCAGACCGGTGACCAGAACGCAGACAAATCACAGGAGGGGAAGGGAAACGTGCCTGTTTGAATTCAAAACAACAACTATGAACTAGCTACAGAGGATGCAAATTCTGGCATCATGCTCTTCATAGTACCTTATCATTCTATTTCCCAGAGTTCTGAAGCCAAGATCCGACCCAGGCAAAGTAGATCCAAAGTCAGCCTGCTTCCACTGTGCAAACCTCAGCACCCACAGAGAGAACTCGTGTTCTCCTGGGAATCAGTCAGTTATCAATCTATTAATCATCCATTCATCTGTCCATCTATCATCTATCTATATACCCAGCTATCCATCTAGCATCTATCCACCTATTATTCGTCTATCTATCTTCTATCCATCTAGCATATATCCATCTGTCTATTCATCCATTTATCCATCTATATTTGTCTATTCATTCATCTATTATTTATCTATCCACCTATTCACCTATCCGTCATCTACTGTCTGTCTATCCAACTGTCTAACATCTATCTATCTATATCTATCTATCTATGGAGAAATACAGAGACACAGAGAGAAGAGAAGAGACAGAGAAAGTGAGAAAGAAAAAGAGTGAGGGAAGGAGAGAGAGAGTTTTGCTAGCCCAGCTAAACTCTTTGAAGACATCTGTGTATTGAGTGTGATGCCTCACCTCCTCTCACCACATCCCTCAACATCACCAAGCTTCAGGTTTGTAAAACAGAGCTCATTTTCAGCACTGGGAAAATATAGAAGTTTCCAGCTTCAAGGCTTGATTTTGATTATATTTTTTCTTTCTCCCCTTTTGATGATCAGTGGTAAAATCCTAATTACATCTTGCCTTTAACCACCCACAGAAACATCACGGTTACCTTTCTTTGGACTTAAAGAGAAGGGCCCTTCTCTTCCTTTCCCTGGAGTGAGTGAGTGCTCTCCAAGTCAGATGTTTGCTTTTTGGTTCCATAAACAAGCAGGTTCTGTCTGCTGAGGGATCAGGGACCGTGAATCTGACGCTACGGCTTTATAATGATGACCACAAAATGCCTTTAGAAAGAGAATTGCAATCCAACTTAATCTGTGAAGACATTTCACCCTTGAAACCAAACTGGATGGTAGCTATGGCTGCTGTTACCCAGAACACGAAGGCGTGCCATCGATAATGCTAATCACGCATTCCACCGGAGACACCTTTGGAATTCTGCATTTGTGGTTATTAGAATCAATCAAGACAGAACGTATACATTTTAACTTTGTGTGTTTTATCTAATCATTTTTATTAGATTTGCTATAAGATGCATGACTGTGCCTTACAGTCATTTTGATTAATTGTTAATATAATTCAAAGATTAATGACAATTGCCTACTAGATATCTACATAGCACTTAACCTGCACTTTGCTGATATGTCTTTTACAATGTCCATTTTGTTTGTTGAACATGTGTCTTCTGGGTTTTTGGAAATGCATGTTTGAACACATACCTCTTCATATGCTGTTAGAGTTGATTTGCCAAGACAGACTATCAGTTGTACACAAAGCCAACAGAACCCATGCTATGTCTAAGAAATCTTAGTTGGTTTCATCTGAAAACTAAAGCAGACCTGGTGCCCTCAGCTGTGAGGTGTGGAAGGCTAGAGAAGTGGGCAGCATGCAATACGTTAATGGTCACGCTTCAGAAATATTTACATGAAATTGAAAGAAATTCCAGAGAAGCCACGTTAGGATCTGTGAACACATTTGAAGGACACATATAAATATCGCCAGCATTAAAATGAGTAATTCCAGAGAAAACAAATTAAGATGGCCAATGATCATGGTCTGATTTGACAAACGTATATGACATTTTCCTTTATGGTTTATCGCATTTTACCTTGCAGTAAGAAAATGATGTCTGTTTTCTTGGGGCTAGAAGAGGAGGGGTCCCTGCTGGTGTGTGGTCCCTGGATGGTGTGAGGCCTCTTGCCCAGAGTTGCAATGGGGGTCACTGCTAGTGGCCATGCCAGCTGCTTTGGGGGAATTATATGCTCACAGTGAAGGACAAAGAGATGCAAGAAGAAAATAGGAGCCCCAAGGAAGGGGCTCAACCTAGAGGCCAAGAGAGGGAGAAAGCCAGGGGATGGGGACTCCAGAAACCCTGGCCGTCGGCAGTAGCATGGCAGCCAGAGGCCTAACACGGGCCCTGTGGAGCCAGGAGCATCCGGGCATCAGGAGAGGCCATGGCATGCTGCCCTCCCACCTGCAAACCATTCCTCAGATGGCAAGCAGGGTCATTACGGTGGCTGCTATCGTAAAAGGCACTAAAATAAAAGCAAAACACGTTTCTGTTATTAAACACAAAATTCAACCCTCTCAGGTTTCCGACAAATGTCTCCACATATGTTTAATACTTGCATATTAAACAAATGTCTTTGCTTTTTGAAGTTTCAGAAACATGATGCTTTAATTTAATGTATTCTCCAAATAAACATACTTGAATACTAGTCCAAGACGTTTTATTTATTTATTTTTTAAAGAATGCAATAGAATGCTACAACCCATGACCTCTTAGAGCTGAGTTTCACGGTGAGCCTGTGGGAGTTGGCAGTGACGAAGAATTAACACAGGGAGAGCCTGTCCTGGTGCCTGGTGGGTGGAGGAACGGGGCGTCTCACGGGGCGGAGATAGGAACGCAAAGCTGAGAGCAACCCCTTCCTTTAGACATTTTGTTTTTGTGCAGGAGCCTCGAGCTGTTTCATCAAATCCGTCTTCTCTCAAGACTTCGCTGTCATGACCAGGAGCAGGTGGGAGCTGACTCCCACCCTCGGGACAGCAAAAGGGGCTCACCCTGGAGACTCCCTATCCCATACATTTGAGGGGTGGGCACAAAACAGAGACTTCTTTTTTAAAAATTGTACTTTTATTTCAGTAGTTTTGGGGGTAAAGGTGGTTTTGGGTTACATGGATATGTTCTTTTTTTCTTTTTGACAAAGTCTTGCTCTGTCACCCAGGCTGGAGTGCAGCGGTGTGATCTTGGCTCACTGCAACCTCTGCTCCCAGGTTCAAGCGATCCTCCTGTCTCAGTCTCCTAAGTAGCTGGGATTACAGGCATGCGCCACCACACCTGGTTAAATTTTTTGTATTTTTAGTAGAGACGGGGTTTTGCCATGTTGCCCAGGCTGGTCCTGAACTCCTGAGCTCAGGCAATCTGCCTGCCTTAGCCTCCCAAAGTGCTAGGATGACAGGCATGAACCACCTCACCTAGACGACACATTCTTCAGTGGTGATTTCTGAGATTTTGTCACTTAAGCAGTGTACACTGTACCCCGTGTGTAGTCTTACATCCCTTATCCCCTCTCAAACTCCCAGCCCCAAGTCCCCAGAACCCACTGTTATTTTTATGCCAGTGCATCCTCATAGCTTATCTCTCATTTATAAGTGAGAACTTGTCATGTTTGGTTTTTTTATTCTTGAGTTACTTCACTTAAAATAATGTCCTTCACCTCCATCCAAGTTGCTGCGAACGCCACCATTTCATTCTGTTTTACGGCTGCGCGGTGTCCCATGGTGAGTATGTACATACCACATTCTGCTCATCCACTTGTTGGTTGACAGGCACTTAGGTTGTTTACATACCTCGACATTGTGGATTGTCTGCTATCAACATGTGTCTGCAAGGGTCTTTCTCACAAGATGAAGACAAAGACTTTCTGAGGACTCGCATTCCCTAGGCCAGGCCAGAGCAAAGTGCTTCCTCTGTGGTGTTTGTCACAGGACGGTGGCAACATTCATGAAACTAGAGCCAAAGGTGAAGGTGCCCTCGGCCCCAGACCACGCTTCTGGGGCCGACGTGCTTTGGACGCAGGGCACCTGGTTTCGTGGCCCGTACGCGCTGTCTTCCTTGCTGTGTCCATCAAGGCTGACTCTATTAAATTTGAAGCATTTCCGTGTCAATGGCCATCTCTCCTCGTGTCCCTACACGCAGATTCTTCTCAACCCTTGTGGTCAGGATGAGACCCACACATCCAGGTTTTACGGAACATAAAAGACTGGAAAGTACCCAGGCCCAGTGTGGGCCATGCTGCTGCCCGAATCTCCATGCAGTGCCTTATTCAAGGACTGAGGGAGGAACGGGGTCAGCCCGCAAGTCCCTACTTGTAAAGGGAGAGGCAGAGAACACAGAGGTGGAAGCTGGTGAAGCTGGTGCCACAGGAGCTCCAGTGCCAACTGGCTGGCACATCCAGAGCACAGGGCAGTTGACCCATGGAGCAGGGTGCAGGGGGTGAGGAAGCTCAGTGGGAACGAGAGAAGCTGACCTCCTCCATGGAGTGGGTGTTTGCTGAGCCCACAACCCTGACGTCAGGTGCCATTGAGCACCAGAGTTCTCTGTGGGCTCCCTGGGAGAAAATGTCCCTAAGAATCCTATATTCTTTCCACTTCAAGTACAAGTTAGGTGTGAGCGCCTGCCTCTCAGAACATCAACCTTTGGCTTCATCATGTCAATAAATTAGTTGGCGCCAAAGAGGAGAACGATGGATATTTATATCTTTATATCAACCATATGACCTTTTCAGAATCAGGCTTCTCAGCAAGGACCCATCCCAAAGACCTAGCATATGCACCACAGTGCTGAATCTGAGCCTGTTTTGTTTGGAAGACAAATTGCACTACGTCTGTCACAGATGCCCGACACAGAGGTGCCCTGTGACTCCTGCCAGGCCTGAGCCTCTGGGACCCAGGGTCCAGCCATGAGCATGGCCAACTGTGGGGACCAGTTGAATACTGGGCCTGTAACTTAAAACCCTGAAGAGTTAAGTGTGAACACCTGGGTTTTCCTAATTTTACGTAACTGGCAGTTCTCAAAATTTGAATGTATTCTCTTAAGGATTTAGTGAAGGAGAAATGAATGAAAATGAGGAATTTTGCATTTTGGGATTGAAACTGATAATCCAAGATTTACTTTAGGAGAAACAAAATATTTGTGGAAGTGTCAGTCACCTTGAGCCTCCGGATGAGCTCGAGGAGAAACTCCATGCTGTGGGTCATTACCGTAGGGATTTTCTCTTGTTCATGGAATGTTTGGCACACCTGAAGTCAATGGTTGCTGTGAAAATTTTTTTGACTTGTGTGAATCCCTTGGGGGCATCAAATTCGAGTGAACTAACGCAGCAGGTCCTGTCTACGGGACAGTGCTCTGCTTCTCTGATCATGCTGAAGCTTGCACTCAAGCTGGATGCAAGCGGAGGGGAGAAAGGCCCCCTGAGAAGGCTGGCATCTGTGCCCTGTGCCCATCGCCCTTCACACCTAAAGACACTGAGAGCCAGGCTGCTGGGAGACACATAGAAACTCTCCCATAGCTACCAGTGAGAGGTCTCAAAAACTTCATGACATGAATACACCTAAACTTAACACCCTGAGTATAAGGGTAAAATCCCAGATGGTAACACTAAGTCCAGGAAAACTTTATGCCAAAGATGGCGCTTGAAATGTTCCATGGGATGATCAGGATTTAAATGTCAAACCATCGAAGAATGCTCTTCTATGTTCTGGTCAAGTTACCTGAATGAACATTTGGCAAACAACAAAAACGTTTCACAATGTTGGAAAATGCTTGTGTGATACAAGCTTGAAAAGCAAGGCATGAAAATACAGATGCAATGGTATTCCATCCATGTGAAATACTACGTTAACGGAACTATTATGTAAAAAACTATTCAACTATTAGTGCTTATCTCTAAGTGTGGGGTTATGAAGTATATTTTTTACTTTATACTTCTCTCTTTTTTTTCCAAATGACATTAAGAATGATAGGAAGACATACAGGTGAGAGCAGATTCAGAAACAGGTGCAGACGGTTATGAGCTGAATCATACCCACAACCCCCCATCCACCCATTTCCTGTGTGGAAGTCCTAATCCCCACTACCTCAGAATATGACCTTATTTGGAAATAGTCCCTTCAAAAAAAATGGGTTAAGATAAGGTCATATGGGAGTAATCCAACATGACCGGTGTCCTTACCAAAAGGAGACATTTGGATGTGAAGAGGGACATGTATAGTGAGAAGGCCACGTACACACGGGCAGTGACGGGGTGATGGCCAGCAAGCACTGGAAGCTGGGACAGAGGCGTAGAGCAGAGCTTCCCTCACAGCCTCATGGACTTCAGACTTCAGGCTCTAGATACAGGAGAGAATGCGTTTCTGCTGCTTAGGTTGCCCAGTGGGAGACACTTTGTTAGGGCAGCTCTGGGAGAGGACACAGGTGTATAGAGTTGTAAATGTGGCTGTGGATTCGGAAACAGATCAGGTAGAGATACACGAAGCCATATCAATATGGAATTACAGATATGGAAATTTATATAGACACAGATATGATAAAGATATGCATGAAGTGGTAATAGATGTATGTTTCATATAGAGAGAATTGATATATAAATCAATATGAATATGAACACAGACACAGAGGATTGTTGACATAAATATAGATATGTGTGGGCATAGATAGGGGTGTAATTTTTTTTTTTTTTTGAGATGGAGTCTTGCTCTGTCACCCAGGCTGGAGTGCAATGGCAGGATCTTGGCCCACTGCAACCTCCATCTCTCGGGATCAAGCAATTCTCCTGCCTCAGCCTCCGGAGTAGCTGGGATTACAGGTGTGTACCATCACACCTGGCTAACTTTTGTATTTTTGGTAGAAACAGGATTTCACCATGTTGGCAAGGCTGGTCTCAAACTCCTGACCTCAGGTGATTTGCCCACCTCAGCCTCCCAAAGTGATGGGATTACAGGCATGAGCCACCATGTCCAGCCAGGGTATAATCTTAAACAGTAGGTAATAGAGACAGGGACTAGAAAAAACAGTGGTGGAACAAGATTCCTGGAAAACCACCTTTGCACTATGCAGAGGTGTGTCGGACGTCGTGGGATTCCTTGTGGTGCTTCTGTCCACCCTCTGGCATTTCTCGTTTTGAATAATGCTGTCCGAATTCCTTGTGAGCTCACAAGTGACGTGTATAGATTATGACATTCACCTGAGTGACGGATGACCTCACATATGGGTCTAGTCCCCTGAGCGGCGGGGTAGGGCACCCAGCTTTTCCCAGCAAGCCTCCCCTCAATGGTAGAAACACATTGTTTTTCCTTTTTTTCCCTGTTATTTTGAACTTATATGATAAAAATTACCCCTTCTGCCATTTTATGTTTTTAATTAATGTCATTTCATTTGTATTTATACCCTAAGGCTGTTTTAGCAACAAACTATAATTTTGCAAATTGGGGCAAAAGTTTTCATTCACCTTATGTATTTAAAACAGTATTTTATTTCAGTGTAATGATTTCACCTTTAAGGGTATAAAGTCCTGCTGATATGTCAGTCGTCAGCATTGGCCTCTGCAATGACAATCAGACACCCCGAAGCTGCCGTGAAACTTTGTCTTTTTAGGAAGTTTACATGGCATGGCCAGCTCCAGGCCAGGCAGACCAGATGGAAACTTGGTTCCTGGCCACTCTGGGCTATCGTAATTACTTCTTCCTGCTCTGAAGGCAAACCCGCCCCTACAAGTAGCCAACGGCTGGGCAGCTGCTGCCCATGGCCTGCGAGCAGCACTTCCTCACTTCACACTCTGTCCGCGCTGGCGTCTTCCAGATAACCCGAGTGTGAGGTTGTGAGCACTGATAACCCCAGGACACCATGAGCCTTCCCAAAATAGGAGCAGACTCCGGAGCCCTCACTCACAGCATCACTTATGCAAAATCCACTGCAGAAGTGGGTAATCTCTCTACCCACATCACCAGTCAGAGATTGTTGAGAAAGCTGAACCCGCTCGCCCCAGAAACCTCGCCGGCCAACACGGTCTAAGAAACACCCGTCAGTTTCTGGTAACAGGAAATGGAGGGACTCTGAGGTTTGATCTTAGCAAAACAAGCACTGGAATGCTGCTCTGAGTGTTTTGGTTTGGGAAATCTGCTGGCACCTCTATTCTGTCTACAGGAAGCCTGTGGGGGGCTGGATCGCTGGTCCACCTGGCTTTCCTCACAGGCCTAGTTCTGAACGTTTCCTTAGAGACACATGATCTGCTGGGGAGACCGTGGGTGGCTTATTAGACCAAGGACAGGCAGTGTTTGGGGACAGCAAGGCCAATCTTGACCACGCCTGCTTTTCGGAAGGTTGATCCTCCTTCAAAACACCTGCACATTGTGGAGGCTGGTGCTGAGGGCTCCACATCTTGTCTGCAGGGCAGGGAGAACCGATTTTCACAAGGCTCACAGAGGGCCATGAAAACTCTACCTGCTTCACCCAAACGTGCCTGCTTCCCAGTGCGGGAGGGAGCCACTGAGTCTCCTCGACTCTGCTGAGCGAGGACATGATACTGAAAGTGTATTGGTAAGAATTAAAGGCACAATCCCTTTATATCAAATGCTATTTTGAAGAGCCATTAAGGGGCCAGGCACGATGGCTCACCCCTATAACCCCAGCACTTTCGGAGGCTGAGGCTGGTGGATCACCTAAGGTCAAGAGGTTGAGACCAGCCTGGACAACATGGTGAAACTCCATCTCTATAAAAATTAGCCGGGCAGGATGGCGCGTGCCTGTAATCCCAGCTATTCGGGAGGCTGAGGCAGGAGAATCGCTTGAACCCGGGAGCTGGAGGTTGCAGTGAGTAGAGATCACGCCTTTGTACTCCCGCCTGGGTGACAGAGCTAGACTCCCTCTCAAATAAATAAACAAAAGCCATTAAGGGAGCCCCTTCAGTCATCTCTTTTCTTTCCCAACTTCTAAATGGAACTCAGACAAACTAAGGTTGTCCTCCCCTGAAAGAGTCTCCTTTATACACTGCGGTGTCAAGGGCAGTGGCAGCGCTCACAGTATGAACCACTTGGCTCGCATCAACAAACACTTCAGCACGTTTTCCCTCTCACGTGTCCTGTGAATGGAATGCTGCTTTTGACTTATGAGAACAGAAACCTTTCTTTCCACTCTTTTAGCACGTGTCAGTTTTTTTCTTGTGTTTTCAGTCATTTTGAGATCAGACTCCTGTATCCATTTATAATTAAGTAAACAGGAAAAATTAACCTCCAGATTTAGGGGTAATTTTTAGCTTTGAAAGATCTGCTATATAATTAAAATAATTTTTTTAAAAGTGTCCCTAATCTTTTCGATGCAGGAACGGAGGGAGAAAGATGTCAGCATGGTGGGCAGCACGTTGACATCTCAGTGCCTCTGACGGTGACAACGGTGAGGAAAGTTTCCCAGAGTGGTTCCTTCCTCCTTAGAATGACCTGTTTTGAATAAAGCTATGTGGATAGAGAGGGACAATGAATAATGAGCTTTCAGAGGTGAAGATAAGAAAATCTAGTTTGTAGCTAACTGGCAGTCCCAGCAAGGAGAAGAGAGACAGGTTCGGCTTTGAGGGAGTCGCTAAGGCCCTCTGTTCCCCTAGACGCACTATTCCAGACCCTCCTAGGAAGTGAAAAGCCAGCTGCATCTAAGCAGCTCTGCCGTCCACTGAAACAACCAGGTCCCTTCATTTCTTGTGCAGGATGTAGGGAAAGGGACAGGGTAGAGGCAGAGGGTCCTGCTGGAACTCGGCAAAGGCGGCTGATCTGGGTTTGATCCCAGGGAGGATGACGGAATCATGAAGACTAAGAACACGTCCAGTTGGCATGTGGGAGATCTTCCAGGACAAGATCGGAAGGCCAGAGGTTTGAAATGAGAAGCTGAACAGAAGAAACCCACAAAAAAGGCCTTAACAGTTTTTGCCTAGGAAAAGATATCAGAGGCACATTCAGCAGCAGTTTCGGTCAAAATGAGCCAAGTCAGGGAGCAATAACACACAGCACTCTGGTCTCAATTGTCTTAAGCAGCCAAGGTTTTTTTTTCACTCAGGGTGCGTGTCCATCTGGGATGGCTGGAGGTGTCCCAACTTAGAAGGTCACTGGCCCCTTTAGCAGAGAGCACACATTGCAAGCCATTCCTTGGTCCTGTGGCTTACTCGGTTACATGGCTCCCGTAAGGCTCTGTTGAAGTGACGCTGGCGACTTGCTTAAATTTCACTGGCCAAGCCACTCACTCCCATGACTGGCTTAGAGAGGAGAGGAGAGTACAATCCTGCCATGAGCTCAAAAGGGGGAGAACCAGAAATATTTACAAATAGCACTACGACTCCGCCCTTCTGGTCACCAAATAACTGGCTTGTTTTTTCTTCCACACAAAATACTCTCAGCTTCTTCTCAAATCTCGTTGTGACATCAAACCGAAAGTTAAGGATTGCTGTGCAGAAGTGTAGCCTCCACCTCAAGTCCTGATGGGAAAGCGAGAAAGCTAATGTGACTCCCACCCCAACTCCCGCCCTCAATCTCCCCCAACCCGGACACACTCAGGATACCATGGTGACACAGGAAGAAGATAATGGCAACAAACACTTTTATCAGGAAAGGAAAAGAACGTGACACGAACAGTTCGTATTAGACCTAAGACATTTGAAATCTTTTCTAGACTAGTATTTTGAAAGCTTTCTATCCTGGGAGTATATATTTTATTTTTCTTGATTGGTCCCTAATTTTACTCCTTGGTAGTGGTTTTATACGCATTTTTTTCTGTAAATATTGGCTTTATTCCTTAGAAGATTATTTCTTCTCCATTTTCGTCCTTGACCACATTAAGATCTCACTTTTCTTGGAAGCTGAGCATCTTCTAGTCCCACTTCTTGTTTATAAACAGCTAGGGACGAAGGGCTCTCTGAGGTCTCAGTCAGCCTGGTGGTTTCTTTGACAGCATAAGCATCTGTCACTTTGGCTGGTTTCTCATCTGTCTGTCTTGCATTCTGGTCAGTTCCTTCTGCCGAGATCCACACTCATGGCTCCCAGCCAGACGAACCTTTGACATTTGCTCTTTCTCCTCCACACCTCATCGCTAAGGACATTTCAGGTACCTAGCGCTTACCAGCCTTGGTGACAAGGCCATGCATTTAGCCTTCTCTCCACTTCTGCTGCTTTTTCAAAGTTAGAGTATTTGCCAATCACTATACTGTCTATTGTCTCTGTACTCTGAAATCCCCTAAATCATTCAGAACTTTCCAGAATGTGCCTAATAACCATATTCTTAATTTAATCTTTGCCACAAAGCTACATTCCAGTTTTCTTTGGTTGCTCCAAGACTTTCTTAATTTTATCGGCAGCATTTGAGGAAGATGTCTTTTCCTAGGCAAAAACTGTTAAGGCCTTTTTTGTGGGATTCTTCTGTTCAGCTTCTCATTTCAACCTCCACCTTCTGGGTTCAGGCAATTCTCCTGTCTCAGCCTCCTGAGTAGCTGGGACTACAGTTGTGAGGCAGCACACCCAGCTACTTTTTGTATTTTTGGTAGAGATGGGATTTCACCATGCTGTCCAGGCTGTTTTCAAACTCCTGACCTCAGGTGATCCACCCACCTTGGCCTCCTAAAGTGCAAGGATTACAGGCATGAGCCACCATGCCTAGCACAAATTGAATTTTTTATCATGTTACTATGGACTGAATGTTTATGCCCCGCCTTCCCAAATTCACATGTTGAAATCCAAACCCCCTTGTGATGGCATTAGGAGGTGGGGCCTTTGGAAGTAATTAGGTTATGAGGTGGATTCATGCATTGTAAAAGAGACCCCAGAGAAAGCTCTTCGTTTTTTTCCGTCATATGAGAATACAATAAGCCAGTAATCTGAAAGCCAGTCAGAACCTAACTATGCTTTTAGGACATTTACTTATTTTCTAACTATAAAAAATAAATTTCTGTTTATAAACCAACCAGTCTACAGTACGGTGTTATAGCTGCCTGGAATCAGACTTCATCTGAAACCATTTTTAAGTATGAAGTTGAATAGCGTTATGTACACTCACATTGTTATACAACCAATCTCCCGAACTCCTTCAGCATGCAAAATTGAAACTCAATATCCATCAAACCAGCACTCCCCATTCCCCTCCCTCTCCCCTCAGCCGTTAAGTAACCACTGTTCTACTTTCTGTCTCTGTAAATTTGACTATTCTAGGTACATCACATATGTGGAATGATATGGTGCTTGTCTTTTTGTGGCTAGGTTATTTCACTTAGCAGAAGGTCTTTCAGTACCTTACATCTCCACTAACAGCGCACAAGGGCTCCAATTTCTCCACGTCCTTGCACAATTGTGATTGCTATCACAGCTAGTGGGCATGAGGTGGCATCCCATGCATTGTGGTTTTCATTGTGTTTTCCTAATGACTAGCTATATTGAGCATCTTTTCATGTGCTTTTTGGCCATTTGTATATCTTCTTTAGAGTAATATCTATTCAAGACTTTGGCTCATTTAAAAAAAATTGGTTCTGAGTTTTGGAAACAGTTTATGTACTCTGTATATTAACCCCTTATCAAATATATATTATGTTAATATTTATTTCCATTTTGGGTGTTGCCTGTTCACTCTGTTGATGGTGTCTTTAGATATACTGACATTTTAAATTTCAATATGCTTTAATATTACTATTGTTACTTTTGTTGCCTGTGTTTTTGGGGTCATCTTCAAGATATCATTGCCAAGTCCAATGCCAAGAAGCTGTCTCTCTGTATTTTCTTCTAAGAATGTTATAGTTTTAGGTCTTATGTTTAGGAATTTGATCCACTTTGAATTGACTCTTGTCTATGGAATAGGGTGAGGATCCAACTTTTTTTTTTTTTTACTAGTGGATACTCAGTATCTCAGCACCATTTGTTGAAAAGACTGTCCTCTCCATAGAATGGTCTAGAAACTCTTGTTGAAAATCATTTAACCAAATATGTCAGGATTTATTTCTGGGCTCTCTTTTCTGTTCTGTTGGTCTATATGTCTGTCTTTATGACCGTACTGTGGTTTTGACTGTGGTGCCTTTATATTAACAAAATTAAGAAGTAGGAATCCTCCATCTTTGTTCCTCTTTTTCAAGATTGTTTGGTTATTTGGAATCCCTTGAGATTTCACATGAATATTAGGATAGATTTTTATATTTCTCCAAAAACAAATGACATTGGGAATTTTACAAAGAGTTCATTAAATCTGTAGATTGCTTTTTTTTCTAGTACTGACATCTTAACAATATTAAATCTTCCAATCCATGAACATTGATATTTTACCATTTGCTTATGTCTTCTTTAATTTTTTAGCAACAGTTTGGAATTGACTGTACAAGCCTTTCACCTAATTTTGTTGATTTTATTCCCAAGTGTTTTATTATTTTTGATGCCATTGTAAACAGAATTATTTTCTTATTTCCTTTTCAAATCATTTATTGTTGTTGCACAGAAATACAACAATTTTTGCCTATTGATTTTCTGTCCTGTAATTTTGCTATATTTATTAGTTCTAAAGAATTTTGGTAGAATTTAGGGTTTTTACAAATAAGATCATGCCTGCAAACAGAGACAACTTGATACCTTTTATTTCTTTCTCTTGCCTAATTGTTCTGGGTAGACCTTTTAATACTATGCTAAATAGAAAGGTCAAGAGTGGGCATCCTTATCTTGTTTCTGATATTAGAGGAAACATTTTCACTCTTTCATCTTTGAGTATGATGTTAGCTTTGGACTTTTCAGGTGTGACCTTTATTACATTGACCTAATTTTCTTCTATTCTTAGTTTGTTGATGTTCTTATCAAGAAAGGGTATTGAATTTTGTCAAATGCTTTTTCTGCATGTGCGTAATCATGTAGTTTGTTTTTCCCCATTATTTTTAAATATGGCATATGGCATTGATTGATTTTTATATGTTGAACCATCCTTGCATTCCAGGAACAAATGCCATTTCATCATGGCACATAATCCCCTTAATGTGCTGTTGAATTCTGTCAGTATTTTGTTGAGGACTTTTCCATCATATTTGTGAGGAATATTGGTCTGTATTTTCTTATTTTTGTGTTTTGTCTGTTTTGAATTTATTATCAGGATAACAGGGGTCTAAATAAATAAATTTGAAAATATTTCCTTTTTTTTTTTTTTTTTTTTTTTACTTTTTTGAAAGACTGTGGGGAATTAAGGTTAAATTTTCTTTAAATGTTTGGTAGGATTCACCAGTGAAGCTACCTGGTTTTGTGCTTTTCTTTGTTGAGAGGTTTTTGTATTGATTCAATCCCCTTGCTGATTCTAAGTCTGTTTAAATTTTCAATTTGTTCATGATTCAGTCTTGGTAGGGTGTATGTTTCTAAGAATTTATCCATTTGTCTAAGTTAACCAGTTGATTGCTTTAAATAATGCATAGTATTTTCTTATAATTCTTTTGATTTCTATAAAATTGATTGTAATTTTCCTTCTTTCACTTCTAATTTTAGTTATTTGAGCTTTCCCTCTTTTCTCTTAGAAAATCCAGCTAAAGGTTTATCAATTTTGTTTATCTTTTTGAAGAATCAACTCTTGCTTTCATTGATTTTTCCCTATTTTATCTGTCGTCTGGTTGTTCAGCTCTATTATAGTCTTTATTAACTCGATTTTCTGTTATTACTGCCTGCAAGTGGGCTAATGATTTTCTCAGTAATTTCTTTCTTTCAATAACCTTTACATGCAGACAACAGCAACATGAATACATGAAAATATTTTTATTTTCTGCCTTGTTTCCTTAGTGCTACATGTTTATTATTACCTCCCAAGTTTCCACAGGTAATAGTTTTTCAAACATTTTGTCACAAAATGAACATCATTCTTCCAGACATTGACAATTCTGTTGTTAATCCGTCCCAGACCAATGAGATATCTATCTAGCTATCCATCTATCTATCTTGCTGTCGATCTATCCACATTTTCTTTCTCTCTGTTTTTCAGTAGTGCAGTTGATTCCATGTAACAATTTATATGTCAGTCAGGATGAACTAGGAAGATGCACTAGAAAACACTTAAAATTGTTTCTGCAATGAAAGACAATAAATGTTCAGGTTCTACGTCTACCTTGGGTCACTACTGGGGGTGAGTGACTCCCATGTTTATGAGCTTGTCATCCAGGGATGGAGGCGTTTAGAGGCATTACCATGTTGAAAGTCTCCTTGGTAGAGGGAAGGAAACATGGCAAACAGCATCCTTATTCTTCAAGCCTCAGGCTAGAAGTAAAACTATACTTCTAATCACTTTCCATTGGCCAAAGTAAGTCACAAAGACATGGCCACCTTCAAGATGGAGAGGGCACAAACTATGTGCCCCGAGCAGGGATCCAAGAGTATAGACAGCTTCAAGACTTCAACAAAAGTCAGCTAACAGACATGGGAAAATGCCTACAAGGCAGACGGCAGAAAAAGTGTTGCTCATAATTTTAAAGAAAAAAAAAAAACTTGGAAATCCAAACAAGATAAACATCAAATAGAAAAATTGGCAAAAAAAAAAAAATTTGTAAAAAATGCGATTCACAAAGAAGTAACTCATGTATTTAGCACATCTGTGAAAAGATGCTTAAATTCCCATGAATGAAACTAACAGTAAAATATTATTGTATGCTTATTTGCTTGGCAAATGGAGACAATAAACCAGAAGACACCTAGTGCCTGCAGGAGTGGGGCAAAGAATGTTGGTTGATACAGCCTTTGGGACGCTCTGGCCACATTCATCAACTTCACAAATGTTTCAATTCAGCAAACCCACCCGGAAAAGCTATGGTAGAAATAAAAAGCATAGTTACGTGAAGATCTAAGTACAAAAATGAGTATTCCGGTGTTACAGGGTCTCTAACATTGGCAACAGAGTGAATACGTTATAATAAGTCTATTTCAAAAACACTGCAGGTTGATTTCAAAAAGCCAAATTAGAGATATGCCAGGCGACAACATCTGCTAGATATTATTAACTGTGAAGCAAAAGGGAGACAAGGGTCTGTAGTGTGTGGTTTCGCTTCTGTAAGGCAAACAAGGGGCCCTTCCAATGTGTGTAAATGTCTGTTTGTTTGGACTGTGAGGACAATGGGAAACCTGAAAGCATTAGCACCTGCAGACGGCAGCCGGCTGTCTAGGGTAGAGGACGTGGGGCTGATCGGGAGGAAGGTGAGGGAAGAATGGGGTGTGTGGCAGTGATGAACTCAAAAAGAAAGAAAACCTGTGTGAAGCTCAGCGTGATGTCACTATCCCATTTGTGCGTTTTTGCAATTTTATATGTTTGCATACTAAAACATCTTAAAAATGAATATTTAACTTTAGTCTGTGCCACTCTATCCCTTTTAAAAACACAGTCTTAACTCTGGCCCCACCGTGCTAGCAAGAAGGTTGATTAAACTCACAGGCCTGTCTTAAGCTGATACTGCATGTTCCTGACCCTACCTGCTGCTCCTCTTGATGATCTGTGGAGCTGGAGGACGTGTGTCAGAGAGATGTTCAACAAAAGGGCTTCAGTGATTGGCCAGCTGGTGAGCAAGGCCAGTGTGTAACCTTCCCCTGTGCCTCCTCAGAGCCACACAGGCCTCAGAGAAAAGGCCCTGCCACCTGGTTTTTAAGGCAGAGAATGTTGTGAAAATTTTACCATAAAGTTCCTGCACAGTATATCAGGGAGTGAAAGTTAAAATCCCAAAAGAATGGACAGTGATGGCTTCTATTGCCCCCCTCATGTATACCTCACAATTCCATTTCCAAACTCTCATAATATGTTATTCTTTTCCAAAACGTCCAGAATTTCAAATAGCATTGATTCTTTTTTGATACGATTGCACTGTTTTTGTGTCATCACTAAAACTGAAAGAAACCGAAGAAAGATATGTTTATTTCTGTAATTGAGGGCAGACAGCGTTTTAAGGCTTGGGACACAGTTAAAAAAATAATTTAGAAAGCCAAATTGCTAAGTATGATTACTTTAAACGGAGGCACTCTGGCTCCAGGTTCCAGTCCCACAGGCAGTCATGGCACAATGGATTCCATCAATGTCTGTGCCATTGATCAGCAATTCAAAACCACCAAATCAATTGTTCTATGGTCAATTTGAGGCCACACAGCATGGATTACATGCTTGTCAGTCAAATAGACATGGATTAAATCCACTTAGATTTGTATGTCTATTGAGATACCTATTATTTAAATAACGCTGAGCGATATTCATCTCCCTTCACATGGAGTAAGTATATACTGCTTTGCTTGTCAATACACAACTGAATTATTATTTCATTCAATGTAGTAAACCATCTTTCCAGGTGCTGGAGACATGGGAAAGGATAATTCATAACAGTGGCCCAGAATACAGAGCCATACATTAATGCCATGTGATAAACATCAGACACCTGCCAAACCCAGGCAGAGAAAGGAACCCTTGTTCTTCACCTGGGTAGCTGAGGTCTGGAAGTCATTTTTTCCCCAATGGTGCCCATCTTGCAGACTAAAAAGAAACATTAAGGTTCATGAGGCAAAAATAGTCAAAAGGTTTCCCTTAAACTGTCCATTTCATGACAAATTTAAGCAAGCTCCATTCTTGTTCTGCCTGCAGGTGGAATATCATGCATGGAGCAGGGAAACAGATATTCCTGGCCATGAGCATGGCACTGCCCTCCATGCAGTTGAGTAAGTTACTCAACCTAGATAGCAGTTTCCTTATCTGAACAGCACGGGTGGGTAGGTATTAGACAGATGAGGACAGGCAGCGGCTTAGGTGTGGATGCTGAGCACGGCAGCCGCTGGTTCCATCAGCCCTCCCTTCCTCCTCTTCCCCCTCCTGCCCTCTCCATCCCTTTGCAGCCCACGTTCAGTGCAAATATTAAAGTCAAACCTCCTCCGAGAAAGTGAAGAGTTTCGCTCTTGTTGCCCAGGCCGGAAAGCAATGGTGCAATCTCAGCTCACTGCAACCTCTGCCTCTTGGTTTCAAGTGATTCTCCTGCCTCAGCCTCCTAAGTAGCAGAGATTACAGGCACTTCCGCCACCACACTTGGCTAATTTTGTATTTTCAGTAGATAAGTCCTTCACCATGTTGGTGGACCTCCTCTGGGTTAGTGAATTTTAATTGTCAACTTGGCTTGGCTATGGTGCCCGGTTATTGGTCAAACACAGTCTAGATGTTGCTTTTTAAAACATGATTAACATTTAAATTAGAAGACTTTTTTTTGTTTCTTGGGCTTTTTTTTTTCTTAGAGATGGTGTCTCACTATGTTATGTTGCCCAGGCTGGTCCTGAACTCCTGGGCTCAAATGATCCTCCCTCCTTGACCACCCAAATTGCTGGGATTACAGGCTTGAGCCAGTAAAGCTGAACTAAATCAGAAGACTTTGAATAAAGCAGATGACCCATGATAGTGTGATAGTGCAGATGGGTCTCTTCCAAACAGTGGAAAACCATGAGGGCAAAGTCTGGTAGTCCCCAAAAGAAAGGAATTTTGCCTTCAGACAACAAAATGGGAATTCTGCCTGGGTTTTCAGCCTGTGGACTCAGGACCGCAGCATCAACCCCTGCCTGAATTTCCCGTCTGTTGGCCTGCCCTGCAGGCTTCAGTCTTGCCAGTCCCAACAACAGCATGAGCCAATCCCTTAAAATACAGTTAAAATAAGATAAAATGAAGCGAAATTAATTATATACATGTACACACACACACACACACACCCCCTGTAGGTTCTGGATCTCTGGAGACCTCAGATGAACATCTCCCATCATGGCTGTCCCCTGCCTGGCTCCATCTGACCCGTCTAACTGCCCTCACAGAAAAGCCTTCATGCAGGCAGGTGCATTTTTGGGGTACCTGGCTCAATACCTCTCACAGAACCCCCTCCACCATGACCTTGCCCCTGCTCCCCGCTCCAGGAGGCCCAGCTCTCCTCCCAGCACTGGTCTCAGCCATCCCATGGAGTCTCGGGTTGCAGGACAGTGGACCTGGACGGTGTGTGCACAGCCTTGGCGCTGCAGGCCCTGACTGGTCTGTGGCAGGGACGTGGGTCTTTTTTTCTAACTCAACACCCAACAGGACATACACCACCAGGGACAGAAAACCCACTCAGCTCAGCTCAAAACCGGAGGAGGATGTGCGACCTGGTATAATGAAAGTGGAAGGAGAGACATAGTATTTACTCCTCTTCTTTGTTAGACCCAGTTTCCATGTCCAAGTTCCCAAGGCCTCCAGGTTTCTTGGGCCCCAGTGCAGATGTCCCCATTGTGTCTACCCTGCTGCGGGCTCCTGGGGATCTGACGGCGGGCCACTAGCCTTGGCCTCCCTGGAGGCACCTGGACGCACAGAGGTCCTGGTGGCTCCACCTTTCCAGGGCTCCCTGGACCTGGGACGAGCCACCCAGGGGTAAATGTCACAGCCTGGAGGCGCTGGGAGGAGAGCCTCAGGGGCAAATATTGGCTCATCAGGCCCAAGTCAAGGAAGCCAGCAGATGAATTCCCCTTCCTTCTCACCTCCGCATCCACCTGGTTGTTCTAAGCAGGTGGTTTCACACACCCTGCCCAGAGCTGTGCCCCTGACTTTCCTGGTGAGGCTAGGCGAGATCAGAAGTGCTCCACCTTGAACCTGCACCTCCCCTTCCTCCCTGCTCATCTCCTGCTTGCCCCTGCCCTGCCCTGCACTCCTTGAAATTGCCAACCCATAAATGCAGCCTCAGCACCTGCATTTTCTAGTGTGCCTGGCCTGAGGAAACCTCTACCATCGAAACTCAGACAGACGCCATCTCATAGTTATCCTTGGAGGCCTGTGAATGCAGTTTTAACATAGCCTATGAAGAAGTGAAAATTATGTGTTTAAAATTATTTATCCTGGAAGCCACATGCTCCCATGACTATGTCCTCAAGTCTGTCTTTGCCTGTAGCCAGCAAGACCCCAGTAATATGGTACCTAACCCTGATTGGGGGAAACGTGGAAATACAGAAAGTGTGGGAGGCACCAGGTTTGCAATCCCCCTTGGTAGGTGGGGGAAGGGAGGGAGGTGGAGTTTGAGAAAAGACTGAGATTTGCAGTTACCCAGTCTACTCACTAGGTGGTACCGTGTCCCAGGGCAGCTTGGTTGTCAACTACCAGATATGGGGGGGGTGGGGGGGGGATGAGGCGGGGTGGGTGGGAAACAACCTGGGGAGGGGTCAGGGTGGATTTAGGTTGCTGGCAGCTGGTGGTGGGATATTTGGAGTGCAGGATGACTCTCAACTGGGTGGCTGTTAAGAAGCAGTCTGTATTTTTCCTCTGGCCTCTTTTAGATACTATGTTATAATGCGTGAAGACACACATGTATGACACGGGAGAACTTTTGATTTAATACAGTGTTTGGGTTGCAGTTTCAAATGTGAACACTTGTCTTCTCAATCAGTAGGAGACATGATCAGCTTCCAAGTGAATGAAAAACAGGCAAAAGACATTTCAGACACCTTGTTGACGATGCACACTTACCACTCAGGCTTAATAAATATACTTAAGTGTTTATGAAAATGAATACACTAAACTTCTGAAAATAATTTATTACAGAAACTAGAAGAAAAAGTTAGAAAATAGGTGCATACTTTTAGTAACACTCAATAAGACAGCATCTCTATAAAGACAGGACAGAAAGTCAGAGGGAAAAAAAAATACTGAAATGAAAAGTAAGAAAAGATTATAAACAGTTGCGTGGATATTGCCATACACCAAACACTGGAGCTTATGCATATTAATTTATTCAATCTTTGCAATAATCTTGTAAAGTAGGAGTCATTATTATCCTTATATCTCAGATGATAAAGTTGAGATAGAGTTATTCCCAGAGCCCATGCTCCTAACAAGCAAAGTTCTATTCGATGTGCAGCTGGGTGATAATCAAAGCCCCTTCTTAGACCTCCAGCCAGAAACAGCTCCTGGCTCAACCCGTCACCATGGAAAACTGCAATACCCACTGTGTGTCTCTATTAGAGAGCTGTGAGTCTCTGTCTGCAGCCACGGGTCTGTAGTGATTTCCTCATGGAGACAATAATATGTATGGCGATGCTTGGTTATAGTGGGACCCTTCCTGTTACCCTGGGGCAAGCGGTAAGTGCTGTTGCTCATTAGATCTAGATGCCCTCATTGCCTCAAACAGCTGAAGTTAAACAATAGCAATGAGGCCTCCAAAGTTTCAGCATCATTTTACAATCAAGAGGCAGAGGGCAGAAGACATTCAGCATAGGTCTCTATCTGATTTTCCAGCTGGGTTCTGTGCCAGGCGGCAAGGCTATGCTTTTCACTTTGATTCTGTTTTTGTCACTAAAGTGCTTTACCTTTAATGTCGTGAATTGAAATACATACACGGGAAAGGTATGGGGGTCATGAGGCATGTCCTTGCTTGTCCTGCAGAACGGATGGCTTGAGTCGGTAGAAGACAACGTTTTCCTATCTCCACACTGATGGATGTGTCACTTGCCAAATTCTAGGCGAGTGACAGCAGCAGGGAGGGTACAGTCAACTTACAAAGGTCAGCTCCTCACGAATTCTATTCCAGAGTCAGAGGTCCAAGAAAACTTCGTAAACCTACAACCTTCTGTAGCAACTACAGGGTCTCTTTAGGAATTTAAAAAGAACCACACGATTCACGGCGCAAGCCTTCCTGCTTCTCATTTAGAAAATCTTCCCGAGGACCCCAGGTTTTCAGTGTCTCTTCATGAACCTTTAGGATGAAATATCCATTAAAACATTAAATGCCTAATTTGGAAACAGTAGTTCTTGTACTTTATTTAAAAACAAAAGGAATAGAGGCTCATAGTATCCAACTAACAGGAATGAGAGAGCAGAGTTAATCCTGGTGAACGGGTTCACACGTCAAAGCCCCTCATGGTGAAAGAGCTTTGAAGAGTTCTCAGGGCATGGACCCTTTCCTGAGTGGTTTGTTTTGCTGGTTCTTTTATTTCATTTATTACATGAGGGTGCATTAACAGGTCCCGGACGCAAAGTTCTTGGAGGTTGACCTTGATTCAGAAACTGGGAGAAAAGAGTCGTCCTTTTTGACATCAGGAGGGACTGAGATATTTCTGTTACCTCCTGTGGACCACGGGCAACTCTACTCCCAAGTTTCCCCTTGTTATTCTAGTAATGCACAAATACAGACCCTTTTTAAACGATGTATTCCCCTGAGATGTTCAAAGGAATTCAACGTGGATCATTAATCTGATGGTCTGCAAGGATCCACTTAGCCTCTTCACCATTGCGTTTCCTTCTTTTCATAGACCTGTTTTGGTGTCCTTCTGAGTGCTGGAAGATCCTGGATGCAGAGTGCGAATGTGGGGAATGGTCGTATTGCCTGGAACACTGAGAGGTGCATTGCACTGGCTGATGGGAAACCCACTGGAGAGAGCAGAGCGTGTCCTGTCAGAAGCCTGGAGTGTGGTTTCCTGAGGGTTAGCAGCGGCAACGACAAACACATGTATTTGCAGTTCCATGCCCCCTGTGCCTTTCCGAACTGTTCAGCGGGAGTCCATTTGAGTCCTGCACAGACCTTTTAAGATTTGATCCTCTGAGGAGCCACAGGATCCTACACAAGGCGGGTGTCATCAAAGTTCACTGATTCCCCATCATGTGGGTGTGCAAGGGGGTGTCAGCCTCTTCAGAGGGAAGCTTCCAAAGCTGCATGTTTCCTGTCCTCCAGCCCCTGTAGACCCCTTATGGGAGCACCCTCCTGGTGGAACAGGGGTGGGAGCCAGTGACCTCCGACCTGCGACCCCAGGACAGACACACCAGGAAAATGTCCCCAAGAGAAACCCACTGGCCAAAGACTTTGTTTCTAACTAAGTTCAGCAATTTTTAAAAAATATAAATAAACAGGTCTTTGTTAGAGAAAGAATACCTATGGAAAAGATATTTTCTTTCTCCTTGGTAAGTTCAGTTTAATGTGATGTAATCATCACAAATATATAATTGAACATTGTCCCCAGGTCCTGACACAGTTTGTAAAACTCTGAATTTCCTGAGTGATGGGTGAGAGGAGCATCTTTTGTTTTTCTCGACAATTGCCTTTCAACCATCTGGAGTTTATGCTAATGATGTGACTCCCGGTGGGCCCCCAGATAGCTTCAGGGTGGGGCTGGTTGCCAGAGGAGCTCCCTGTGAGTAGAGGGCAGGAATGTTCAGCCCCCCTCGCCCCCCAATCTCCAAGGAGGGAAGGGGCTGGAGACAGAGCCCCATCACCAAGGGTCAGTGATCTAACCAGTCTTGCCTGTGCAATCTAACCTCCATAAAACCCCTAAGTGATGGGGTCCAAGAACTCCTGGCTGGGTGAACACACGGAGGTGCTGGGAGGTGGTGTACTCAGAGAGGGCGTGGAAGCTCGGCGCTGCTGCAACCCCTCCCCATGCATCCCTTCCCAAGGTGTATCCTTTATGATAAGCTAGTCCCAGGAAGTAGAGTGCTTTCCTGAGTACCAGGAGCTGCTTTGGCAAATTATCACACCTGAGTAGAAGGTCTGGGAGGCCTGGGACATGTGATTGGTGTCGTGGGCAGGAAACTAAATATCACCCTGTGCGGACTGCACCTGCTCTGGGTACTTAGTATCTGAATTGCACTGAATCCTTGGACACCCAGTTGGCGTCAGAGTTGGAGGACTGGCCAGCATAAAACAACGGCAAAAATACCGCACACAGTTGGTGTCAGAGGTGCAGCGCGTTTTAAATGTTTCAGACGAGGGTTTGTAGAATGAGCAGAGGTTAAAAGCCAGTAACATTCTAAATCTGTTTACAGGGTTGGGGCTTTGAAGGCAGCTCAGGAAGGAATCCTGCTGCTTCCATGTCCCACCCTCAACTGCTGTGACGTCCTTGACTTTTCCACCCACGTCCTCATCTGCAAGGGGAGGGAAGTCACACGTACCCTGCAAGGTGGTGCTGGACACACCAAGCGTGCACAAAGTGGCTACCACTCTGCTTATTCTGATTATTGTGGTGTTTATCATATGGATAGCTGTGGACCTACGCCAGGGCAGAAATCATATTCAAACACTCAGGAAGCTCAGTCAAGACCAAAAGAAGAGATTCTCATCATCAGGGCCCATGGGTCCGACGGTGTCCCCACGAACGTCACAACAACTCCTTTCCAGTCCACTGTTGCCTCAGACAACACAATTTTTTCTTGATGACAAAAACTAAGCAAAGTAACAACCAGAAAACACAAAACATTGAACCTTGACTGTGACGACACAGCTAGCAGACAGCACAATGCCAAAACTCATCTGAAAAGGCAACCTAGCACCTGAAATCCCATCGACTCATGTTTTGGGGACAGAGCTTTAGACCCCGGAATGTGCACTCTCAGAGTTTACAGAAACTTCTGGAACTACACGTTCGGTTTTGGCATGACTCAGCACCTGCTGAATATGTAATTGTCCTAAACAAGTCACTCTAATGACACAAGGAGCAGAGAGGAAGTTTCTCCGATGGAGGCTAGGCGCATAGGGGCCCCTACCAGCAATTATTGGGTGGGTGCTCTTCTTATTGCCAAGGGAGGAACTTCTGTTAAGACCTTTATCCAAGGTACCAGTTTACTAATGGTGCATTTCATCCTGAAAGTTTTGATTGACAGTGTTGAGTAAACCTCCCTCCAACAAAAGCCGAGGCAGGAATGACGAGCATGGCACAGTGTCTTTCCTTACAGATTAAATGAGAGAATGCTCTCCTATCGTGTGCAAAGCCAGGGACCTGGGTCATGCACGAATAAACCAACTGCCGTCTGTCTTAGTTTGTCTGGGCTACTGGGGAGATTAAACAGTAGAAATTTAATGCTAAGGGTCTAAGTTCAAGGTCCAGCAGGATTGGTTTGTGGTGAGGGCTCCCTTCCTGGCTTGTAGACACCTGTCTTCTCACTGTGCCCTCACATTGCCTTTTCTCTACGTGAGCGCAGGGAGGAAGAGAGAGAAAGGCGGGGGGGGGGGGGAGAGAGAGAGAGAGAGAGAGAGAGAGAGAGAGAGAGATATTCCTTTTCTGAAAAGGACATTAATACTATCGGCTCAGGGCCCCCAACTTTTGATCTCATTTAACCTTAATTATTCCCTTTTCCAAATAAAGACACACTGGAGGTTTGAGGCGCCACATGTGCATTTTAGGGAACAAACATTTAGTCCATGGAACCCTCTTAAAAGCTTACATTATGTCAGTTCAGAATTTCCAGGTCACCTTCCTCAACAGTAGCTACAAGACTTAACTCAAGATGGATTAAATACTTAAATGTAAAACATCCCCCCCACCAAAAAAACAAATCCTGGAAGACAACCTAAACAATACCATTCTGGACATAGGAATGGGCAAGGGTTCCATGATGAAGACACCAAAAGCAATTGCAACAAAAACAAAGATTGAGAAGTGCGATCTAATGAAACTGAAGAGCTCCCGTGCAGTAAAAGAAACTACCAACAGAGTAAGCAGGTAGTCTACAGAAAGAAGAACATATTTGCAAACTATGCATCTGACAAAGATCTAATATCCAGCATCTATAAGGAACTTAAACACATTTACAAAACAAGACAACTCCATCGAAAAGTGAGTGAAGAGCATCAACCGTCACTTTTGGAAAGAAGCCGTGCAGGCAGCCAACAAGTGTATGAGAAAAAGCTCAGTGTCACCCATCGTTAGAGAACTGCAAATCAAAACCGCAATGAGATAACATCTAACACCAGTCAGAATGGTGTTCATTAAAAAGTCAGACCATAACAGTTGCTGGTGAAGTTGTGGAAGAAAAGGAACACAGACACTTCCGGGTGTATAAATTAGTTAATTGTGGAAAACAGTGTGATGATTCCTCAAAGAGCTAAAAACAGAAGTACCATTTGACCCAGCAATCCTATTACTGGGTATGTACTTAAAGGAATATTAATTGTTCATCCTGAAAACGCATGTGCATATGTTCACTGCAGCACTCTTCACAATAGCAAAGACATGGAATCAACCTAAATGCCCATCAGTGGTTAGACTGGATAAGAAAAATGTGGTACATCTACACCATAGAACACGATGCAGCCATGAAGAAGAAATAGATCATGCTCTTTGTGGGAACACGGTTGGAACAGGAGGCTGTTGCCTTTGGCAAACCAACACAGGAGCAGAAAACCAAATACTGCATATTCTCACTTGTAAGTGGGAGATAAACGATGAGAACACATGGACACAGAGAGGGGAACAGCACACACTGGGGCCTATTGGAGGGTGGAGGGTGGGAGGAGGGAGAGGATCAGGAAAAATCACTAATGAGTACTAGGCTTAGCACATGGGTGATCAAATAATCTGTACGACAGACCCCATGACACAGATTACCTATATAACAAACCTGCACATGCACTCTCAAATTTAAAACAAAAGTTAAAAAAGGCCGGGTGCAGTGGCTCATGCCTGTAAAACCAGCAATTTGGGAGGCCGAGGCAGGTGAATCCCCTGAGGTCAGGAGTTTGAGACCAGCCTGGCCCACATGGGGAAAACCCATCTCTACTAAAAATACAAAAATTAACCAGGCATGGTGGTGCATGCCTAGAGTCCCAGCTACTCAGGAAGCTGAGGCAGGAGAATCACTTGAACCCAGGAGGCAGAGGGTGAAGTGAGCGGAGATCATGCCAGTGCACTCCAGCCTGGGTAACCAAATGAGACTCCATCTAAAAAAAAAAGTTAGAAAAATAATTTCCAGGTTAAAAAAAATTTTTACGAATATATATATTTTAAACAATATGAATCCTAGGAAAGAATAAAAATCAACTTAAACTAGGCTGTTCTGTGAACCCTGGACAGTCAGCCCAGAAGGTTACCAATATATGTCCCTCAGCACGTTCATTTCTTTAAGACTTAAAACTCAGACACGCCCTTATTTAAATGCAATGAGTGGTCATGAAATAAAGCGTTCTATGGGTTAGGAAGATCCTTGGCTGCAGGCTACAGTCACCAGGCAGCTCCGTGACTTCTCTGCATGTTTATTCAACAGGACGAGTGCTTGAGGTCAATCATGTGTATTTTCCTTCCAATCACGGAGTCTTCGTTTTGAAATCCCAGTGCCTGCTAGTTTCATGGGGTCCTTTGCAGTATGCTCCCCCAGGGACCTTCCAGGAAGAGCCATGTCTGGGAACCTGTTCCAAGTTCTGATGGCCAGGCTGCTTGAAGCTGACAAATGCCACATGTAGTCGTGGACAAATGCCACATGGCAGCCCTGGAGGCCGGACTCCGAAGTCCAGTGGCAGTCCGTTCTCCAGCAGGAGGCTTAGGGCCCAGATGTGAGATACCCTTGTCCCCTGCAGTCAAGTGGCTACTGGTCCTGATCTGTGAAGAGAAAAGAAGGTGTAATTCCAGGGCCATAGGCATCAGGCATCAGCATCTTATTGGATAAGCACATTTAACAGCAGACGGCTAACAGTTCATCAAGTAATCCTGGCCTGTGTCCAGCATCCACTGTGAATTAGGAAGGATTTTAAACAATATTTTCAGAAAAAGACAGTGTAACATTTACACAGAAACGTAGAAAAAGAATTTGTAAGTTTCCAGGGATACATATCTAAGGTGTATATAGTATATTTGCTGATCTTAAGGCCACGGAAGGTGAAGAAATGATATCAAGTAAATCGTCACTGAAAAATGATGATTTAAGATTGTTCGACGAGATCCCGTCAAGTCTAACCATTGAAATTTCACTCCTCCATCAAGATGTTAAAAAATAATATCCAAATAGACATTTGTGAAAAGTAATGTGAAAATTTTCAGGAGACATTTTCATTTGTAGACACAGACCTTCATAAAAATATAAAACTGGAGAAATGTGACTTGGCCACTTCTGTCAAGTCTGCCATGCTGATTTTCTGTAATGTGTGTAACAGGATATGCATGGTGACGGTCTATTTTGACTAATGCACTCTGTCTCACTGGGTAATCTCACACCGGCGATGTGGTGAGAGGTTGAATAATTGGGAAATAAGAGCTGGACTGAGATTCCATTTCCCTCAACTTACATATACAAGGTGACTCTCATCCAGGGTTCGTGGTCACGACAATGGAAGCTAACTCTTGCTCGCTCAGGCAAAGGAAGAATGCTAGAGGAGGGGACTGCCAGCTCAGAGAGTTGGCAGGTAAACTGGAGGAACTCTGAGAAACGCAGGCAGAACCAAGGGAGGGAGGAGCAGAGATCACTGACAAAGGGGCACATGCCACTCCCTTGCTGGATCTTCCCGTAGCCCCAGTGGGCAAGCCTTAGAATGCCAAGCCGTTGTGAGATTCTCCTTCAAAATGCAAGGTCTTGGGTGGGAGGCTCACTTGCCAAGTCTCTGGTTTTCAGTGAGTAGGGGGAGGAAAGAGATCCTTATTTGACTTCCACTGTTGAGGGCAAGGGATGCCATGTCCCTGAACATGACACACAGTGAGGAATTCCATGCAAAGGGGAGAAGGGTTTGCTTGATAGATGACAGGACACAGAAAAAAAAAAGACCAACATTCCCTGGAAGAATTTCATCACATAGGACCTTGAAAGTACTTTAATATGAAAGATTAGCTGAAAAGAAACTTTCACAGCAAACTGCGTTGTGTGCATTCTGCGTATCCTGTAATTTAGATGTTCAGACAACTGGTGTTATTCAGTCCCAGCGCCAAGACACTCGTGGTCTACCAGTTGTGTACTTTGGCTGGAGGCTGAACACGGATTGGAGACTGGAAGATTCCATCCTACCAGAATGTCTAATAGGGTGTTCATGCTGTGAGAGCACAAGATGAGGACATAGGGGAGTGCTGCGGAAGGCAGGCTGGCGTCTAGGGTGACAGCGCAGACTGCTGCCAGACAAGAAAAGGGTTTAAAATGCAAAATCGCCCCCACACTAACCCAGGCTTAAAACCATGTGCTGAAGGAATGTGTGTGCTTCATGCAAAATGAACGGAACAGAGAGAAGCAGGTCAGGAGGGTGGAGCTTTTTGGGGGACTGCAGAGACAGACGTGCAGGGCCTGCACATTTGATGAAGGCTGGGAGGAAGCCTTCTCTCCAGCAGAGGCAAGGCGAGCTCTAGAGGCCCCAGGGTGAGGGGCTGCGAGGCTGGGAACCAGGGGGGACACAGATGCTGGCTGGCAGGAGAACGATGGGAAGCAGGGGCTAGTGGCATAACTCCACCACAATATGGCAGTGGCATCAAAACCACCACATTTAAAAAACAAAATGGAATCAGGTCATCTCTTAGGGTGCTGTTGCTGGATGCAAGGCCAGGGTTGCTGAGCGCCTGTGAAAGCAATGTGGGTGAACGTGAATGTGGGTGAACGTGGAGGCAGCCACATCCGGGGTGGGCGCCACAAAATTACGCAGATGGTCCAACTGGGTTCTACACACACTGATTAAAGCCTTAGGGTTGACAGGGACTTCATCAGCATAGCAATCAGAATGGGCCACAGGAGTGGTTAGGTTTGAAGAAGTACAAGGTGTCTGGAATACAGATTTTGGGAGTAATGGCAATTCCCATAGGTAATCGAGACATTGCATCCAGCTTCCTGATACTCCTGGGGGAGGAGTGACAAGCAAAGGTTGCAGAGGAGCCTCCGATGAGAGACACAGAGAGAGGCCAGGCGAGGTGGCTTATGCCTTAATTCCAGCACTTTTGGGAGTCCAAGGTGGGTGGATCACCTGAGGTCAGGAGTTCCAGACCAGCCTGACCAACATGGTGGAACCCTGTCTCTACTAAAAGCACAAAAATTAGCCCGAAGTGGTGGTGCATGCCTGTAGTCCCAGCTTCTCAGGAGGCTGAGGCAGAAGAATCATTTGAACCTGGGAGGCAGAGGTTGCAGTGAGCCAAGATTGCGCCACTGCACTCCAGCCTGGCCACAGAGCAAGACTGTCTCAGAACAAAACAAAAGAAAAAAAAAGAAAAGAAAAGACACAGGAGGAAGGGCCTACTTGGGATCCCTAGCCACAGCCCGCCTCAAGGTCTGGGGATACACTTGGCATCCCATGGCCTCTTCTTGCATATCTGCACGATGCAGAGCCTGGGATAGATGCCTTGAGTTCTCCACTGCTCTGCATTATCAAGGGTCCTGCCTAGGAGTTTTTCTCAGAGCTAGCCCTGGTGGTGCAATCCATCTTCCCTCTTCACAAACCAATGGCACCTCTGTAAACTGCGGTGGGAGATGGTTTTCCCAATCTGGGAGTTCAGAGTGAGACAATGGGGTAGATTATGAGGGAAGGGAAGGCATCTCCCTTGTCTGAAGCCTCCACAAATATATATGTGTGTGTGCGCGTGCGTGCACACACACACACACACACACAATCTGTTGGGCTGATTTAAGAGTAGTCCTGACTGAAGAACTAGGTAGGTTTCCCCCACGCCTGCCCAGACTCTGGAATTCATGGAGAAGATGAGGTATTCACAAATCATAATGGATGGTCAAGACAATAGAATCAGACTCCATCGTGCTTCTCAGGGGTGGAATAAGTAGATGACGCTGGCTTTGAACCCTCAGTGTTCTGATCTTGAAGGAACTGACAGCCACTCCCACTTTCAGGCCATCAACTGGGACCCTCACATCTAAGTGTGGGACAGCTGCTGTTGGAGTTGTCAGGGTCTGAGGCAGAAACACCTATTTTCTCTCTCAATCTCAAGAACAGTCAAGAAATAAGACAGAAGATGGAAATAAATCATCCCTTTTCTTTCTGATGAAATTGATTAGAAAAGGGGCACTGGAATAGCAGCCAAAGGGAGTTTCCAATGCTTTTCCCCTAAAATAGACCAACCAGAAGCCTCCTGTGGGGCTACAGACCCAAGACAAAGTGGTGAGAAGACGAACCTCTAACTGCCTTGAGACTCAGAAGGAGGTGGACATGAAGTCCTCAGCAGAGCGGGATCGGATCCTCTCCCCAAATTCATGGGTTAGTGAAGCCCTCCCTACTGAGAAGAAGCCAAGGTTGGGGGAAAGGTAGAGTCACTCTTTTGGAAGATACAGCCAGGGAGGTGATGTTCCTGCTTTGCCTGTCTTTCAAAGGATGAATTTTGCAGATAGAAATAATGACTTTCAGGGTGGTTTTAAAAATGTATAGAGATTATCTAGCATATAAAAATCACCAGCCAGGCACGGTGGCTCATGCCTGTAATCCCAGCACTTTGGGAGGCTGAGCAGGCAAATCACAAGGTCAGGAGTTGGAGACCAGCCTGGCCAACATGGTGAAATGCCATCTCTACTAAAAATACAAAAAGTTAGCTGGGCGTAGTGGTGGGTGCCTGTAATCCCAGCTACTCAGGAGGCTGAGACAGGAGAATAGCTTGAACCAGGGAGGTGGAGGTTGCAGTGAGCTGAGATCACGCCACTACACTCCAGCCCAGGCTGAGACTCCATCTCAAAAAAAAAAAAAAAAAAAAGAAGAAGAAGAAGTCACCCAGCAAAGTACATGGCACATAGGAAGTGCTAAAAATATTAGCGATCAGATGATCCTTGCTATTATTTAAAAGATTTCAGTTTCATGGCACTGCATCTATTCTATCAGTTTTCACATGTTAATTCTAAATAACAACCACATTGTCTATCATTCTTCGGATTGGAATTTGTGGAAATTAAATAGATATCATATTGCAATTTTCTAAAAAGTGATTTAAAATACAGATAAAATGTAAGACAATATATGATGTCATTTTTAGGGTAAATATTGAGAACCTGGTCTCACTTTCTGCATAATCCCCAGGAAATCAAATTTCCCCAGGTGGACAGCTAACAGAAGGAAATGCTGGGGGTTGAATTGTATCAGGAGAAAAACTTGAGGTCAAATCGTGCTTTTGTAACATACATACTTTTTTTGCTCTCTAGTCTGGGAGTGTTATTAGTGAACATTGAAAAAATTCAGTTTTTAGCAATTTTATCGTTCTGTTTCTTATAAACGAGAAAGATAGTAGCAGTTCTCGCATTAGTGTAGCTATTATCTATTCAAGACTTGGAATATTTGGAGATCAACAAAAGTGGGGGTATCCAAGGGGTGGCTGTCAAGGGCATGTCAAAGGGGTTCCATGGACATCTCTTTAAAAATGCATTGCACTCTGCCTTCCCCAGAATGAACAGGGCTTCTGAGACTAGTCTTAGGTATACTGTCATTGTTCCTGAACTACATGAGAACAACTTCAACAGTGGAGAAGTCGTCTGTATTATTATAAATAATTAAATGGAAGATTTTGTGAGTAAAAGAGGAGAATGAGCAGAGCTCAGAAAAGTAAGAAAGCAGTTGGTGGTTATTTTCCTCCCTGACCTCAGCCGGCAGCAGCTGTCGTCAGCAGGGACAATAGCTCTCTGTCTAATCCCACAGATTTTCATATATATTTAATGTCCCTCTATGTCCGAGATCATACAAGAAATTTGAACTTCTTTTTTTCCTTCATTAGAAGAACAAAGAAAATAATTGAATAACAAAGTAGTTAAACAAAAATTTAAATTGGTTGATTGCCATTGCAAGGATGATCTCTTTTCCTACTTTTTTAAAAGCTCAAACCTCAGGCAGAGATGGCATAAACAACTGGAGTCTCCTTCAGTCCCAGAGCCTTGGATCCTGAGTCCAAGGCTGAGCCATGGGTGAAAGTTAGTGATGAAGACGAGGGAGGCAGTTCCGCTGGTGTGTCAGCACTGACCCATGGTGCCTGGGCCCACGGGTCGTTTCTGGTTCCCAGGGAACCATCCTGAAGATCTCTGCCGCTGGGATGGCTAGATCCCTGCCAGCCTCGTTCGATGCATCTGTAGCCACAGCATCCCTCGGATCCGACGAGAGGGGAAGTTATTGAAAATTGATAACATCTATTTTCCCCACTCTGGTCTCAGCCCCATCTGAAGACTGACACAGACCTCTCCTTGACCAAACTTTCTTCAGGCTCCTCTGGGCCATCTTTTCCCTGGGCCTGGTCCTCCGGTCTGCCGGGCGCAGGTGCAGCAGGAATCCGGCTGAGCCACTGCATTGAGAACCCCCCATCTTGGATGCTTCCTCTTAGGATTGTCCTATCCTCTGACCCCAACCCTGCCTCTTCACTATGAAGCCACACCTGACTGTGCTGTATTTAGAACTGAACCCGGTTTTATCCTGAGGTCTCTGTTCCCCTATTGCAGTAGTTTCTGCATCAAATCTGCTTTTTTGGCTGTAATTGTTTAGCCAGCTCTGGTTCTCTTTAACAAAACCAGGCCCTAATATTCATTCAATAGCCAGTGGGTGCTTTGGACCTCTCTCACACTTTTTCCTGCAACATTGAATTGCAATGGCCACGTGGTGAAAATCCTCAGGTCACACTCCTCTGGGGAGCACCATTCCTGGTCCTCATGAAGGAATCCCCCAAGGCTCAGCCTCATGATGGAAGGTTGTGCTGCCTTGGCTTCTGTCTCTGTTTTGTGTTGTGTTCTGTTAGCAGTAGTTACATTTGTCTTTAAATAGTAAAGAGAAAATGAAAGCTCAGCTCATCTACTTTCTCTCTGGGTTTCAGAGCAGTCATTCCTGAAGCTGGCCCAGGAAGCATGACCTGGGACTATTCTGGCAGCTTCTCCATGGTCTGAAACTCAGATAAAATAGCCTGCCCAGGTTGGGTGTGGTGGCTCACCCCTATAATCCCAGCACTTTTGGAGGCCAAGGCGGGTGGATCACGAGATCAGGAGATCGAGACCATCCTGGCTATATGGTGAAACCCCGTCTCTACTAAAAATACAAAAAATTAGCTGGGCCTGGTGGTGCACACCTGTAATCCCAGCTACTCAGCGGCTGAGGCAGGAGAATCGCTTGAACCCAGGAGGCGGAGGTTGCAGTGAGCCAAGATTGCATCACTGCACTCCAGCCTGGGTGATAAAGCAAGGCTCTGTCTCAAAAAAACAAACAACAACCAAAAAACAGCCTGCCAAGCAAGTTCTTTTACTCCACGGCCTTGACATGTGGTGGCTTCACCCACGGTCTTAGCTCTCAGAGGACAAAGGCTGATTCTATGCATTCCCAGCCATTCCGCGCCAAGGGCCATTGCTGCCCCTCCCCCATTCTAGAAATCCTTCCTCAACCCTGTCCCCTGTCCCTCTACTCAACTTAGCACCTGGATTTGGGGACGTTTGTTGTGAGGAACTATTTTTTTGAGAGAAATCTAGATTCTTTCAGGACATGTTTATATCCTGATATACTCTTTGATAAATAGAATCCTACCATTTTATTTTTTCGCTTACACTTCAAACTAATTTTAGACTTATAGAAAAGTTATAAAAATAGTACAATCTGGGTGTGGTGGCTCACACCTCTAATCGCAGCACTTTGGGAGGCCAAGGCAGGCAGATCACGAGATCAGGAGTCTAAGACCAGCTTGGCTAGCAAAATGAAACCCCGTCTCTACTAAAAATACAAAAAATTAGCTGGGCATGGTGGTGCATGCCTGTAACCCCAGCTACTCGGGAGGCTGAGGCAGGAGAATTGCTTGAACCTGGGAGGCTGAGACTGCAGTGAGCCAAGATTGTGCCACTGCACTCCAGCCTGGGCGACAGAATGAGACTGCCTCAATAAATAAATAAATAAATAAATAAATAAATAAATAAATAAAATAGTACAAAGTCCTATACGCCTGTCACCAGCTTCCTCTGATGTGAACACCTCGCATAGCCAGAATGTAATGATCAAAGCCGGGATTACAACAGCGGTAAACCACTATTAACTAAGACAGAGTGGAGAGCCCAGGCAGACATCACACTGGTGGGATGGATGGACAAACACCGCAAGACCCTCAATCTGCTGCACTGAGGATGCAGCCTCATTTCTATGCTATTCTTGCCAGAAATTCATAATACGTTCTAATAACAAAAGAATACTATACAAACCCAAATTGAGGAACATTCTACAAAAAAATGACCAAGGCTCTTCAGCTACGTTAAGAACACAAGAGGAAAGAGGGTTCGTTTGCTGGGATTGCCAAAGCTAAGGACCACAGACTGGATGGCTTACACAGAAGAAACATTTTCTCAGTTCTGGGAGGCTGGAAGTCCAAGACCAAGACGCTGGCGGGGCTGGTTCCTGGCGAGCCCTCTCACCGTAGTTTGCAGACAGCAGCCATCTTGCTGTGTCCTCATCTGGCCTTTCTGCTCTGCCTGGACGTTCCTGGCTTCTCTTCTTGTGTTCAAATTCCCTCTTCTGATAAGAACACCAATTATTTGTAGAATGATCCTCAATGCCAGAAATAGGATCTTTACAGAAGTACCTCCTGAGGTTACAGATCCAGCTGAGGTTTTTGGGGTGAGTCAGATTATTCCAAATCAGATCACATTCTGAAGTACTTGGGATCAGACTTCAACATAGGAGCTTTGTGGGAGCACAACTTGGGCCATCACAGGTGGTAACACTTGAATATGACATGGGATCCTGGACTCAGTCCTGAAGCAGAAAAAGGACATCAGTTGAAATATTAACAAAATTCTGAAAAAGTTCTGATAAAATTCACATTCTCATGTTTTAAAGTTGATAACACTTTGGCATTGTCTATAGTATATCTCTTAAGAAAACTTATTTACAAAGAATTGGCCAAATGTGTCAGTCAGTTAACATTTTTTTTATATCTAACATACAAAGCTTAAAAGGACTAATTATTAAAAATGTTTATGTACAATTTTTTTTTTCAAAAAGGAAATGAAAGATTGTAGATATTTATAGAAATATTTGGTGGCTTTTTCAGAATCCACTCAAAGGGATTTATTACCATAAACTAAAATATATTATTGATAGTTAAAAAAAGATAAAATACATTCTACATTCTACCTTGTAAAAGAAAAAAGGAAAATGAAGAGAGCCAGAGAAAAAAGGTTTGCATCAATAAGTAGCTACTCCTGCTGAATGTTGCATGAGGTTATGGCAATGCAATGAGCTTGGATGGATGCAGGAGCACTTTACAGAGCAGGGAGGACATGCCAGGGCTTTGTTGCAAACAGATCTCTAGGAAAGTAGCGTGAAGCTGGTGTGGTCAACCAACAAGCATAATTCCTGGATGTGATCAAGTTCTCATGAGCTACAAATAGAAAACCCACTCTTTGTGATGTTGAAGTCACAATTTTTTCTTGGTATTAAAGCAACTAATATCCATTGTAAACAAAGCAAATTATCAAACAAAGAAATTTAAAAAAGAAATAATCCTGATTTTATAAACCACAGAAAATCTCTGTAAAGCCCTAAATTACACCAGGTTTCCTTCAGACTTTATTTTGATTCTATGTATCTGACATGATTTGGCTGTGTCCCCACTCACATCTCTCCTTGAAATGTAGCTCCCATAATTCCCTATTTGTCATATAAATGACATAATTCCCACATGTCATGGGAAGAACCCGGTGGGAGGTAATTGAATCATGGAGGTGGGTTTCCCATGCTGCTCTTGTGGCAGTGAATACGTCTCAGGAAATCTGATGGTTTCATAAATGGGAGTTTCCCTGCAGAAGCTCTTGCCTGCCGCCATGTAAGATGTGACATACTCCTCCTTACCTTCCACCATGATTGTGAGGCCTCCCCAGCCATGTGGAACTGTGAGTCCATTAATCCTCTTTTTTTAAATAATTACTGAGTCTCAGGTATGTCTTTATTAGCAGCATAAGAAAAGACCAATATGCTATCCTTACACATTTTACTAAAATGAGTTCATAATATTTACTAACTTTTACCATAACAACATATTATGAGCATATCTCCACATGAAATAAAGATGTTTTTATTTATTTATTTATTTATTTATTTATTTATTTTTATTTTTTGAAAGAAAGAAAAAGAGAGGAAAGAAAGTGAGAGTGAAAGAAAGAAAAAAAAAGAATGTACGAGAGAAAGAAAGAGGAAGAGAAAGAGGGAGAGAGAACGGGATTCTTGTTCTATTGCCCA